>NDXB01008159.1:9436-26163 GCA_002631895.1 Agapornis roseicollis
CATGTGTAGACAGCCATGGTAGATCCAAACCCCATCTTCTTTCAATCTGGGGGAGCAGAAGGTCAATATCCTTCCCATCTTGCAGTTTCACCACACAGGTTTCCTTTTGTTAGCTGAGATATTTTTTTTTTTTTTTTTTTTTTTTTTGAATTTCTCATTACAAAAATTAACTTCTTTTGAAGATCCTGGCTGAGCTTTTGATACCAAGTTAATTACATGCTTTCTTCATCTGCTGTGAGAGGTGAACAATGCTTTAATGTTTCTGGAAGAAATGCAGATACTGTCTGAAAAATTGGTAGTGAGACACTCTTCCCAGAAATGCTCAATACTACAGCTTGGTGTTTGTAATAGGCTCTTATAATAAAAGATAAACTTCATTATAGGATTTAAAGCTGTAATTAGTAAATGTGCTGTTGAGGATTGGGTCAGCTAAACAAGTAAAGTGGGTGTTAAAATTCCTTACAGGCCAGTGAGGAGCTGTCTGCCTGCCAAGCTCCTTGACTCATCTATGCCTCAGAATTAGCATAAAGCAGTTCATTTATAGATTAACTTTCTGCTCACAGATAGAAGCTAAGGATGAGGTGACTGATGGGATATTAGACAGGAGTTCTGTGGTGTAGAGAATTGCCATGTATCAGGAATAACAAGCTCATGTTTCCATTGGAAAAAGGAAGCAGTAGCTTGAGTATACTTCAGGTGGGGTTTGTTGCTTATAATGCACTTCAGAGCAACAGGGATGATCTGATTTATCAATGTAATTTCATTAGCAGGTTTTTTCCTTCCATCTTCTTGTCTGAACGGAGAGGTTTAAAGCATTCAGATATCAATCTCCAGCATTTTATTTACACTTGCAAACTGTTCAAAGCACTGAGGGTTCAGGTTTTGGCCATTTATTTTCTACTGCTCTGTCCTTTGCCTGAGTTCTAATTTAGCTATAAAGATGTAAATGTTATTGGCAGTGGTTGTGGAGTTACTGATTTTAATAGGTCTGATTTTGAGATTAAATAGGCATTCAGATTTTACTGTTACACAACTTGTGATAGTTTTGTTTAGGATAGTGTATACCAGATTCCTGAATTTGCTGAAGCATGTCATGTGCCACTGAGGCTTTCTAATTCAGGCTGCATTGTACAACATCAGTTAGTGAAAGCTCACAAGAAGCATTGGGGGGTTTAAGTATTTTTCCACTTTTTCAAAAAGAAACCCCACAGAATGCCGATTTGCCCTATCCAAGTAAATGAGACCTAGTGTGTGGTGCACCTTTATCCCCAGGTAGGAGAGCTGCTTTGGTGGTATTTACACACGACCTTTTAGTAAAGACAACTGAATTTCATGAAGTTCAGCAATGAGAAGTGCAAGGCCCTGCCCCTGGGTCAGGACAATCCCAGACACAGATACAGACTGATCACAGAATCACAGAATCCTAAGGGTTGGAAGGGACCTCGAAAGCTCATCTAGTCCAACCCCCCTGCTGGAGCAGGGTAACCTAAATTACATCACACAGGAACTTGTCCCGGCCGGCCTTGAATATCTCCAACATAGGAGACTCCACAACCCCCCTGGGCAACCTGTTCCAGTGCTCTGTCACTCTCACAGTAAAGAAGTTTCTCCTGATGTTCACATAGAACCTCCTATGCTCCAGTTTACACCCATTGTCCCTTGTTCTATCACTGGACACCACTGAAAAGAACCTGGCTCCATCATCCTGACACTTACCCTTTACATATTTGTAAACTGATGAATGATGCAGAAGTGATTCAGAGCAGCCCTGCGGAGAAGGACTTAAGGGTGTTGGTTGATGAGAACATGAGCTGCTTCAGTGTGCACTTGAGTCCAGAACTGCCTCATGTGCTGGGCTGCATCAAAAGGAGCATGACCAGCAAGTGAAAGGAGGTGATTCTGCCCCTCTGTTCTCGTGAGACTCCATTTGGGGTACTGTGTGCAGTTCTGGTGCCCTCAATGTAAGAAGGGCAGGGAGCTGATGGAGCAAGTCCAGAGGAGGCCACGAGGATGATGAATGGGCTGGAGCACCTCCTGTATGAAGATAGGCTGAGAAAGTTGGGACTGTTCAGCCTGGAGAAGAGAAGGCTGCGTGGAGACCTCATAGCAGCCTTCTATGAGGCTATCTGAAGGGGGCCTACAAGGATGTTGGGGAAGGACTCTTCATTAGGAACTGTAGTGACAGGACAAAGGGTAACGGGTTCAAACTTAAACAGGAGAGGTTTAGATTGAATATAAGGAAGAAATTCTTTCCTGTGAGGGTGGTGAGGCACTGGAATGGGTTGCCCAAGGAAGCTGTGAATGCTCCATCCCTGGCGGTATTCAAGGCCAGGTTGGACAGAGCCTTGTGTGACATGGTTTAGTGTGAGGTGTCCCTGCTTATGGCAGGGGGGTTGGAACTAGATGATGTTAAGGTCCTTTCCAACACAAACCAGCCTGTGATTCTATGAATATCAGAGCAGTTAATTAAATATTTATTTTAATGCATCCTGAATTATGGCCCTTTTCATACTAATACAAAGCATATGATTAACTCTGGTATACAGAAATCCATTGCTTTTACATCTTGTGTAAAGCTCATCTCATGAATGCTTTTAGATGAGGCAGTCATTTCTGACATGCTGCTTAAAGATCTTGATATAGCACTTGGAAGAATGTCAATTTATAATTATACTTAAATGTTGAAAATAGCTAAACTGTATCTTGCAACAGAATGAAGCATGTGGAAAAAAGTAATATAGAATAGAATGAGGCAAATTACTAAATTTAGATCAGCCGCCAAATTTGAGGGCCTAGCCATAAGTATGCATTATTATTTAATTTCTTTGACTTTGCATGGGTATATAATCAGGGTGTGTTGAATATCAGAGTTCTTAAGTGGTTTTAAGTTCAAGCTTTGTTAATTCTTGAACATGCAGTGGTGGAAGTCTTCACTGTTCCCTTTATTGGAATAGGTGAAGGTCAAAACTCCAAACCCAAACCACATCCAACCCAGGCCAAAAGAAAGATAATAACAAATCTAATAAGTCAAGTCAGGTATGGGCTGAAAATACGTAAAATCTGATCTAGTGAAAATACAAGATGTGTTTCTGAGAAATGGTGCATAGAAATGTCAAGATGTCACAGTTCAATTGTTAATTCTTCAGGTGAAATTTTACTGAATTTGAGAAGGAGCTCTGTTCTGAAATGTTAAGCTCTACTGCCTCAAACTGTACATAGCAAAAATATAAATACTTAACTGTAGTTTCTAATATACTTTTCTCTGGATGGGTATGGGGCTGAGATGCATACTCAGGTGTCTTCACAGAGTCACAGAACAGTTTGTGTTGGAAGGAGCCTTAAGACTCATCCAGTTCCAGCCCCTACCACAGGCAGGGACACCTTCCACTGGACCGGGTTGCTCCAAGCCCTGTCCAACCTGGCTGCTCCAAGTTCCGTCCAACCTGGCCTTGAACACTACAAGGGATGGGGCTGTCACAGCTTCTCTGGGCACCCTCTGCCAGCGCCTAACCACCCTCACAGGGAAGAGCTTCTGTCGAAGACCTCATCCCAGTCTCCCCTTTGGCAGGTTAAAGCCATTCCCTCTTGCCCTTCTCAAAAGCCCCTCTCCAGATTTCTTGATAGACATTAGAAGACTCTTACAAGGTCCCCCTGGAGCCTTAGAATCGTAGAATAGTTAGGGTTTGGAAAGGACCTTAAGTTCCAACCCCCCTGCCGTAAGCAGGGGCACCTCACTAAACTGTGCCACCCAAGGCTTCATCCAACCTGGCCTTGAACACTTCTTCCTTATATCCAATCTAAACCTCTCCTGTTTAAGTTTGAACCCATTACCCCTTGTCCTGTCACTGCAGTCCCTAATGAATAGTCCCTCCCCAGCATCCCTATGGCCCCCTTCAGATACTGGAAGGCTTCTGAGGTCTCAGCGCAGCCTTCTCTTCCCCAGGGTAAACAGCCCCAACTTTCCCAGCCTGTCTTCATATGGGAGATGCACCACTCCCCTGATCATTCTCGTGGCCCTCCTCTGGACTTGTTCCAACAGCTCCATGTCCTTTTTATGTTGAGGACACCAGAACTGCACACAATACTCCAAGTGAGGTCTCACGAGAGCAGAGTAGAGGGGCAGGATCACCTCCTTTGACCTGCTGGTCACAATCCTTTTGATGCAACCCAGGATATGGTTGCTTTCTGGACTGCANCAGGTGAGGTCTCATGAGAGCAGAGTAGAGGGGCAGGATCACCTCCTTTGACCTGCTGGTCACAATCCTTTTGATGCAACCCAGGATATGGTTGCTTTCTGGACTGCAAGCGCACACTGCAGCCGGTTCATGTTCATTTTCTCATCGACCAACACCTCCAAGTTCTTCTTGGCAGGGCTGCTCTGAATCTCTTCTCTGTCCAACCTGTAGCTGTGCCTGGGATTTCTCCGACCCAGGTGTAGGACCTTGCACTTGGCATGGTTAAACTTCATGAGGTTGGCATCAGCCCACCTCACAAGCATGTCTCTTCTCTAGTCTGAAGAAGCCCAACTCTTGCTTTATAAGTTACTGTGGAGTGGCTCAACTATGGAAGCTGTAAAATTCATTTACCTTTTTCAGTTAGCTTGCTTTATTGGTACCTCTCCATATAGATAACTGTACCCAAGTGAGAGGGAGAATTAGCTGGGGGGTAAAACCTTTGGCCAATGCAAATGAATTTCCTTTGCCTTTTTACTTGTCCTGCAAATAAAATAAAGAAGCTGTGCGTTTATCAGTAGCAGGTTACCATTTGTCCCTGTAAGTTCAAGGGAGTAATGTAAATTCAGCAGGAGCATGGTCCATGATGTGCATCATGCACAAATGCAGTACTGAGCATTGATTCGGAAAAAACTCCAGGAACTCGCCAACAAAGTTTTAAGTTGACAAGCAGGTATTCTTTATTGTGGTGCCGGGAGACATGGGGTTAGCTCCTCCAAGCATGTCTCTACCAGGCATCAACCAGACTGTGATTATATTGTCCCCAAACACACATACATATTCATTACATACATTCCATCATAATCTTTAGAGAATGTTTCTTAAAAAAATGTGGTAGTGGGCTTTCAGACCCCTGGTGGTTATTTCTTCCTCTCTTTGTTTTAGGATTGTTACCTTATCAGTGGCCATCAGGTGGGTCTGGCAAAGCTTATCTCAGTGATTTCCATTTTCTCAAAACCTAACATTCCTGATACCCTTCATTTACAATCCCATTGTTCAATCACCCCACTCTTCAGCATCAACATTCATCGAGTGCCATTATCCAGTTTTTCATCCAAAACATTATTTCAGCTATAACTGTAAGGACAGGATATTGAATGTAGGTTGGAAATGACCTTTTAAATAAATTTAGAAAAGCTAAAGAAACTATTAAAAATGAACTTATACACAGCTGGAAAATAAACACTTGAAAATGCTTAATCTACCTTGTAGTTATATATAAGTGTTATTTAAAGAGCTCACTATACCTGTTTCACAATGGGTCTAATGGTAGGTAATGTTTTCTAGTGCTGCTGAATCAGTACCTGATCGGGAACATTTAAAACAGTCACCATGATCTGACCTGATTTATGACCATGACATTCATGCTCTGTAGGTCTAAAAATATAAGCATTTAAATTTTCAGTGTAATAATCAACATAGAGAGACAAGATGACTTTTTAGGTGACAGAATTCTTTTCCATTTCATTTCTTACATGAAACTACTGAAGGTAAAATGTGGGTGATGGATAGAAATAATTAAAGAAATGGATCCAGGTGTTATCGCCCTGGTCCGGCTTAAGCCTTGGGAACGGTAAAGAAAATACCAGGTGCTGTTGCCCTGGATGGGCTCAAGCTTTGGGAACTGTGAAGAAAACACCAGGTGTTAATGCCTTGCTCCGGCCTAAGCCTTGGGAACTTTAAAGAGAACTATGAATGGTAAAGATTGGTTTGCAAAACAAAGCAGTCAGTTTGCAAGATAAAGCAGGATGTGCATCTCAAAGACAGACCGAACAGTGTGAATATTTGTAACCCTTAGTAGTTTTGCTAAATCGGGATGATAAGGGAGTAAAAGAGTGGAAAGTTACTGCTTAGCTATAAAAGGGGTGCAAGCCATGAAACAAAGGATTTCAGATGTCACTAGAACTGGAGTCAGTGCCTGACACTCCACGGTAAAATACTTTGACTTTCGCTCAGTTAAGCAGAAAAATCGAGCTCATGTTTTGCAGTATAGGGTATTACCATTGATCTCCGATCAAGATTTGGCCAGAATTCCTTATTTGAAGGGCATTAATCTGTGCATTCAAGTTTATTGGCTTGATGCCATTGTTGGTGGTGTAAATGAATGTATGCTGGTTGGTTTCAAACTTAAGTCTTAAGGAGCTTAATTGCGTGTCATTTAATTTTGCATGGGATTGGGCTGACAGCCCAAATGATGACAGTATTGACTTTGGTTCTAAGTGTGTGACAGATTTGTCTGAGAACAGCTTCTGATGAAGACTGATAGAGTTGAGAAGCAAACATGGAAATTGTGGTCTGCAGTTTGTTTAATATATGATAAGAATTTGTATTTAGTTGTGTGTGCTAGATGTGTGCTAGAAAATAATTTCCTACTTAGGAAAATTCATAAAATACATGAACCAAAATGATACAGTGCATAGAGCAATAGAAGAATGAAGTAGGCAAGAGTGGGATTTTAAGGGGGAATCACATGAGCCATCCCACATTGGTGAAGACCGAATTCTTCATAGTTGTATTGGCTATGAAGAATGGGGATTTTTGATTATTTCTCCTCCATTCCTCCTTTTCTCTTTTCTCGTTTGTCATGGTTTAAGCCCAGCTGGTAACTCAGAACCATGCAGCTGCTTGCTCACTCCCCACCCCCCCACTCACCCCCCATCCTGCTCCCTGAGGGATGGGGAGGAAAATTGAAAGAATGTAACTCCCACGGGTTAAGAACAGTGCAGTAACTAAGGTCTAACACAAACCACTGCTGCTGCCACCAATAATAATAATGATAAGGGAAACAACAAGGGAAGAGAATACAACTGCTCACCACCTGCTGACCGATACCCAGCCTGACCCAAGCAGTGATCTAGCCCTTCCAGGTAATTGCCCCCGGTTTATATAATGGACATGATGTGCTGTGGTATGTGTCCTGTCTCTGCTTCCTCCCAGCTTCCCCTCCTCCCTGGAACAGCTTGAGACTGAGAAAGTCTGATATCTGCTGTCGACCTCCATCTCTTGTAACAGTAACCCAGGAATCACAGTAAACTGTAGTCTAGCAAGACAGAAAGCTTTTCTTATGTTGCATTATTTGGTTTCAGACTTTGATACTTCCTTTCTTCTTGTCCTGCATGGAGATCAATCAGCTTCTTCTGAAGCTCTTAAATTGGTAGCCAGTCTCTTCAGCATTGTGTGAATTGAGACTTTGAGTCAGGGGTTTTGTGCTCCAGGTTGGCCTCAGGAAACTTTTCTTTCCTGGGCCAGTTTCTGGTTCAGACTGGAAATTCAGCAGTGTGGTTTTTATTAGAGCTGGTACTTCTATGGAAACATTTATTTTCTAGGAGAGCAGCCTGTTTAGAAACTTCTGATATGTTCTCTGGGGTGGATAGATACTGAGAATGTCTAGGAGAGGAAAACAAACTCAAAGGGAAATTAAACTGTGATTAGTTCATAATGAAAATAAAGAGAGGAATGTTTTGTTAGGGAGTTTGAAAGAAATGCTTGTAAGGTTAACACAGCAAAAAGATGATCAAGTGGAAGATGAGGTATCTGAAGAAGCTGGACTGATGTGTTCTATTCTTGAGAGGGAGGAGTTATTTCATCCAGATCTGTGAAGAAGGTGCAAGTGACTGAAATAAAAAAAAAATAGAAAAACCACAGAAAGGGCTCCTGGCAGATAGTGCTGACTATTCTTCTGCATTGGGAAAGAATACTGCCTCTTTGCTTTGGTTTTTGGACAATGCAGCTGTAGGACCTGCATAGCTCAAACAGGCTGCTCTTTAATTGCAGCGACAGAAGTTTTCCTCTCCTTTGACTGCCTGTACTCAGTGGATTTCAGGTGCTGTTTTACTTAATGTCCATGAATTTCACAGAGACATGAGCGAGTTAGTTGGAACTGAATAAATGATGAAATCCTAATGACTCCTGAGAGCAGGTTGCATTACCAGCTTGCTTGTGTCCACAACAGAAGGCCACAGTTGCCTTTGGCAGGTCCACCAGAAATTATCCACCTTCTTACCCTGGAGGATGGCTCCTATGGGTTTTTATTCAGAAGGAATGAATGAATTGGCCAGAGTCACTCTCCAAATCCTTTTTTCAGCATGAAATTTTCTGACTTAAAGAGATTTAAAGCCAAAACAAGTAACATTTAGTAGAATAAACATTCATACTTGAAGGATATGTAGCAATTTAGTAGAGGTTCCCATGAAATTACCAGAAGGAATATCTGTAAAATAAAATAAAAGAGACTTCAACAAACCCCAACATAAATTCCCTCAGAGTACATTTAATTTGGGAGATGGTGAGTAGTTTTCAGTCAAGTGAATGCATGGCACCTGCTGTTTCCCAGTTGTGCTGAGGCTGCAGTGGCAGAATCTGTGTTGTCTGGGCAAGGGAAAAGTTTCATTGTTTCATTCTGTTCTATCCCTTTTTAATCCTTATCCATAATGAAGAAGATTAAAGAAGAGAACAGAGGCATTTCTACTGCATTGCCAAGAAGCAGGTGTCCTTACTCAGTTATTTATAGACCACAAGAATATCGTGGAAACGGGCTGTGAATGACCAGTTACCCATCTGTTTTACCTGCTGGGTATGGTAACTGGTTTTGTGGAAACTAGCATTTTTTAGCTGATGAAAATAGGGGTCCTGAGCAAGGCATTACATGACTGAATTTTTATTTCTGCCATCCTGTTAGCCCTGGAAATTAGTCATAAATGATTTAAATTTTGAAAACAAATGAGGCTGTTACTGTAGACATTTTCTCATTCCTGCTGAGCAGAGAGATTACTTCTGTCTTGTCTTGAAACATAGATGGGATTGAGTTGGAAGGGACTTTAAGGCTCATCCAGTTGCAACCCCCTGCCACAGACAGGGACACCTTGCACTAGACCAGGTTGCTCCAAGCCCCGTCCAATCTGGCCTTGAGCACTGCCATGGATGGAGCAGTCATATCTTCTCTGGGCACCCTGTGCCAGCACCTCAGCACCCTCACAAGGAAAGACTTCTTCCTAAAATCTCATCTCAATCTCCCCTGTGTCAAAAGCAACATTCTAGGTTGTAGCCATTTAGTACAATTGGTTTACTAGCTGATTTCACCCAATTCTTCATTATGGGTTTAGAGGTTTCTGTGTTTGCTTGCTGTCCCGTTCAGACACCTCACTGAAAGAAATATCAGTACCCACTTCCCTATACTCCCCCTCTCTGCATTAATCTAAGCTTGTGTCCCAGAATTGTGGCTGTTGCTGAGAATATGCAAGCTCTGAATTCTAGCTTTAAAATGTCCTGTTTCTTAAGATCTAGGTCAGAAGCTGATTCAAACGTAATAATTTATAATAACGAAACTAGGGCAAAACAAAAACTAAATGCAGCTTTTCAAATATGGAGAGAGGGGAATAATCCATTACAAACAAAATAGCCAGAACCTCATGAGCTGAGAACAAATTATGAAACAAAGCTGTACAGACCCACTCAAGCAGCTTTCTTTAACCATTGTGAGTTCCTTATTATTTAGTCTTTCATTTTCAATTTGTGCAGAATGTGAATATCTACAAGTATTTCTGTAGCTTTCAAATAGCAGAAATGAACTTGACAAAGAGACACTGTTTGACCTCTTTTAATGCACAGTGGTCTGTGCTATAAACAGAAGTTGAATTTGCATTAAATTTATAAAATCATAAAAGTGATATGCATTAAAACAGTTGAATATTTTAAATGTTGCTAGTATCCATCATACTGTTACAAATAAACCAATCTTGTACCCTCTCTGCATGCTGAGATTATTACATCTTGGAGTTGCTAATAGTATCAGGTCTGCATTTAAATAATAGCTATTCCGGCTAGAATAAAATGTTGAATTTCTTTTCACTTTGCATACTTGTTTAAAAATTAGAACTTGCAGTATAGCTTGTCCTCTATTGAAATTCTGTAGAAGCTGTTCCATCCATGGGACATGGTACTTGTCATATTAATTTTAATTGAATTTGGGGGGGCATGTTTCTATAATTTAAAATGTAAGTTTCTTCTACAACTAATGCATTTCTATGTGCAGTTTTGCTTATCCTCTCTGATATCAGAGGCAGTATTCATAGACTGTGTTATGGGTTATCATTCTCCAAGATATGGTGATGAAGATATTAACAGTGCGTGAAAAGGTTGCCCTCCCAGCCCTGGAAGGTAAATGCTATGGTGGTTAACAGCAGTTAGTTCTCTCTATCTTCTAGAAATACTTCATGAGGAAGCAGAGGAGCCTTCACTAGAGGCACTGGGATCCTACAGGACCAACAGTGCAGATGAGTCAGGACATGTAAAGGGGCACACATAGTGGAATGTTTCTTATGTGTTCTATCTAGGAGTAGAACAGGGCCATATTTTTCTGACCACTTATTTATTCAGTAGAAAATACAGATCTGGGTCAGCTAAAGGTATCATATTGCTATGTAATCCTGATACAGGGGTAACCAATGTACAGGGGGGGTAGTACAGAGGGGTTGTACAAGAAGGTTAGAGAAATTCTCTTGCTTAAACAAAAGTACTGTCTGTTGTAAGTACCTATCATGCCTACTATTGATGAAGGGAGAAGCAGACTCGTGGTCCTATTGATAAGGAAAAGAAGCAGATGCCTGCCTGGTCCTGTTGATAAGGGGGAGGAGCAGATGGTCTATGGTCTATGGCCTGGACACCTGAGGGCATGCGTGAAGACCAAAAGGTGAAAAGTTTAAGAGGAAGACTCATTTACTTCATCTGGACACCCCTGCCCATGACCAGAAGGGGCACTGTGCAGGTGCAGAGGACCTTCTAGTTCATTATACTATGAAGGGAGGATAGGTAATGAATATATATAGACATATTGGGTAACCTTAAGAACATGTATAGCTTTAGAGAATAAATGTAAAGGGAAACAACACTGAGGCGTGCATGCTTAGAAGGAGCTATCCCCATGCACCTCAGCGCTGAATAAAAAGCATACCTACTTTACAACTTTAACGAGTTCTAACCTGCATCAATCCTATTGAATTTGTCCAGTTGTTACAGACATAACTTTGGCCTGGTGTTTTGGAAACAATGTTGTCTTGCTTAGCTATCCATTTAACAGCTTAATATCCTGGCATTTCCTTCAAAGGAAAGTTTGGATTTATAGTGAACAGGATTGTTTTCCTACCTTGGATTAACCAGTGAACTGAAAATATCCTTCATTTACACAGCAATATTTGAAATGCTTCTGTCGGGGGAAAGCTACAAATAATTCAAAGCTTCAAAGTAAATCTGCTTTAATGTGATTAAAAACCATGTGAGATATTCCTTGATGGGAAACAGAACACTTCTATATTATTATGTAATATTATGTAAAGATAAAGAAGCTGAGAGAAAAAAAGACTGACTCATCATCAAGGAAGCTGGAAAAATGGAAAAATATTGCCCTTTTTCTCCATTGGAGTCCTGTGGAGAGCCATGTTGAGAGATTGTAGGACGCTGAAATACAAGTGGAGTCATATCGCTAGTTAGAGGAAATCCCACACATTTTACTCTCTTCCATCCTTTTGCCCAGAGATCACTTAATTTCTTTCAGCCATGAATGTTTAAAGTTTTTGCAAAGGCAACTTAGAATTGGTTCACAGTGATTACTCATAAATACCAGTGTGCTGAGATGCATCTTTACCGTCCTCTCAGTGCCTTTTCTCCTATTTAAAGCTATGGGAATAGTCGGGACTGAGGTTCAGACTAGGACCCATTGAAGTGAATTCATCCTCCCGGGGCTAAAGTAGTGGGAGGAACATTGCATAAAGTGGTTGGTAAAACCCTTCTTCTCTGTCCTGGCATACAAAGAGAGTTAATTCTTCACAAGTGCCTGTACTTAGCACTTCACAAGAAATAGTTGAAGCCTGTGTTTCAATGAGACCCAGTCTGCTTTGGCTATGCCTTTGGTTCCCTTTCAGGTCTTCTTCAGGGATCTTATAGAGGAAAAAACACATGAATTTAAAACTCCTGTAGAGTAGAATAAGAGTATAAACTCATTTATGACTTGGGAATGGCAGTCAAAACCTGAATAATGTGATATGAGCTTCTTGTATGCAGGGGAGGGAAAAGGGCTGCAAAGAGAGTGGTTATCTTCTTTCTGTCCTTTGGGTTTGTTTTTTTTTCCCCTTCAGACTTTTCCAGGCTATAGCAGTGATGTAGCTGTAAACTTTTAAAAGGAAAAAAGCTACAGTTCCACTTACAAACTTGGCATTCTCTTAAATAGATGACCAAGATCGAAGTACTTGCCCAAGGCCTTCCCAAATGCATTAGAAGAGCAACAGGAGAAAAAGCAATCCCAGTGCTGCATTGGGCAAAGCAAACTCCTTCAGATCCCCAGGCAGTGAACTGAACTGTTGGTGTTTATTCAGAAAGGTTTTTAGACTTGTTTTTACCGGTGTCAGGGAAGAGGGAAAGCATCATCTGTGAGTTGTTTGCTTGGGTGTATACTCCAGAGTGCTTGAAGGCAGTTCATATGCACACATGTTGGGACTGCATGCTTGTTATGTTCTATATATGTTCCCATGCCCCAAGCAGATTAGTGAAGGCCAAAATAAGGTGATTTCTTCAATGCTAGTTGTGCTCTGGCTAATTTGCTTGCTTTTGCTATTTTTTGTGGCCATCTCTGAAGAGTTAAATGTGCTATTCTTAGCTTTATCTGTTTCTTTGCCTGTTTGTTTTGCCTCTGATGCAATGCAGTGCTAAAGCTGCAATGCATTGTCACTTTATGTCACATTACAACAGTAACAATGGTTGAATCAGCACCAGGTTACATGATTTGTTTTCCTTTCATGTGGTTAAATGCCTCCGAAGTAATCAGAGCTGCATGCTAATGACTCAAGAGTAGTTCCAGATTGTACCTTGACAAAGTCATTTGATGTGGAGGGTATGTGGAGAGTTTCTCAAGAAGTATTCATGTAAACAATATAAATATAGCTGTGCACTGGAAAATTTCAACCCAGTTTTGAAGGTAGTTTCCATGCAGAAACAAGCTGAAATAACTTGGTTATACTTAGCCCTAACGTTGGGCTTGTTTGTGCAGGATAAAATTTATTCTGTAAAACAATGCAGTTTACTGTAGCTTCTGTCCAAATGATGCTGTGCAAATACTAGTAAAGACTAGGGGAATTCTTTTACATAGTGGCAAGGTTTTTTCTGCACTGAGAGCAAATATGCCCAAACCATATGTTTGGTATCATTCTGGACTTGACTTTTTGAAGAGGTGGACAGAACCACAAGGGAATTCAGCTCATACAACAGGAATTACAATGAAGTGTCCAACCAGAAAGCTTTATGGACTAAAGTCTTATAGATCCAACTGAGAAAACTGCAGCACAGTTGCAGGCTTGAATTTTAAACTTGAGAATTTTAAGCATTTGGTTTGAGCACAGTTTAAGCTTTCAGTATCATTTCATTGCTGCCTGCAAAAGTGTAAGAACTTGAATACTGGTGTTCACACCTCACAGAACAGAGGAGTTCTCACTGGGTGGAATTAGTACCAATGATTCTACAAGCAGTTTGTACAGTACAGTTTTAACAAGCTTAGTCATTCTTCTACTGCAGTTGGAAGGCATGGTAACTGCTGAAATAGCTGTTTTCATGTTCTAAGTTTACCTCTCCTATAGAATAGCATGTAGCATGTAGTTGCTTTATACTTATGCAAGACTGCTGTACTCTGGTGACATGCAGCATTGGCTAGGTAATTGCCATTCAAGACAAGGTATGGAGTTGCTTTTTATCCCCCGAGTAGATCTAATGTCCTTTAACTTTTAGGCCATCTTTCCATCCATTTTAGGGAGTGGATTATACCTCGCTATTCCCTTTTCTTTTCTCAGAGGGAGGTCAAACACTGGGATGATGTTCAGCTTGGTAAGAGTAGTCATAGTGGAATTTGGGGATTTAGACAGAGCTGTATTCAGAAGCCCTTGTGAATGAAGCAAGTGATTCTGAGCATATAACACTTCAAGAGGAACATTTTATAAAGTGATGTACTTAATACTAAAAATAGACATGATTTCATTTACTTAGATTAACAATTGCATGCTCCAAAGGTGATACATACACAATCTGTTTCAGTCTGCATGTGCTGCTTGAAGATGAGATGTGGTGGGTTCTCAGCATTCTCTGTAGTCACTGGAAGGTACCTTGGTGACACATAGTTACTGTGTTTAGCTGCAGCAGGGCATGTTGTGTTAAGCTATGGTTATGTAGGTTGAGTCTGCATCTTGGGGTAAATGAACAACAGTCAGGTCAGACCTTATTTTAAATGGTAGACTGGTTAATGGCCCAAAGCTCTCTTCTACAGGGACACACAAAGTAATTGAAATATAAGGGAAAAAATTTCTTTCTGCAGCAATCCACTTGGTGCAGCTGATCAGTAAAATATCTACTTAGTTCACAGAGGATTAATCAGTTGCCCTTTAGAGAAAAAAATATTGATTACCTTTTTCATCCCTCTTTTAGAAACCGAGTGCTTCATGCCATAATGTTTATGAGTTCAGTTAGAATTTTGACTGAACGCTCCCTCCTACCTACTGAATTTTATGGGTCTATATATAAAATTAAAGGTTCTTGATCTGTGCTGATTTTTCAGATTAAGTGCGTGTTTGTTTTTCATACTTACAAAATTAACTTACTTGGAAAACAGTCTGAATGAGAAAATACTATTCACTCATCCCTAGAAACTGAGCTTCATTCCTGTCTCTTCTCTCTCAGCAGTCCAAATGCCTTAACTGATCATCTTGAGATGAGGTTTAACTTGGCAGTTAATTGAACTTCAGGGAGCAAAATATACTTTTGTTTACAGAAGTGCTCTTGCACCTGGGAAGGTACTGGACCTGTCACTGCTTCACTGCACTGAGTTAACAATTCACACATAAAACATAGGATTAAATCAAGGTAAGAAGCATATTTTCCCAGAGCTTGTAAGAATAAAGAAATATAAAAGCTTAACATGTTGAAAGTACTAAACCTTCATAGACCTGTTATGATTGGTTGGAGAAAAGATAAATTGTCAGTTATTCAATAACCTTGTCTGATGTGATATACAAAATATACATTATGTTGTGTGCTTGAAGAGGTGTATTTGGAAATGAGATTTGTATATGGGTCATTTAGGTAATCTCATAATTAACCAACAGTCTCTGTCATTAAGAGGACAGCTGAGTGGTTTTTTTTTTTTCAGAATATACCCCACTAAGATTCTTAGAGGACATCTCTTTTGGGTCAAGATTGCACATTGTTCTTGAAGGGAAAAACATGTTTTCTTGGCTACTTATTAAGTTGTACAGTAATTATTGGTGTTCCATATTTTCATATACATTGCTCTGGTTTGTGATTTTCAAACTAACATCAGACTTTAAAAAAGAAGATGTAACAGAAGGCAAATCTATGTTTTACGTTGTTCTGGGAGGGTGATTTCTGCACTAAGATAGTCAGATGGTCTTCGGAATTTTTGCTAATAAGATGTGTGGAGGAATGAGTGGAAGGTTATAATTCATTAAATTTGATGTTAAATTTGTTATCCTTCTACAGCTATACATGTGACAATGTTCACTTTTTTGTAGAGAAGTTGAGATAAAAGAGCTAAAAAACTTAAAAATCAAGAAACCAGACAGAATGCGCAGGCTTGAGGCATGGCTTTCAGTGTGGCAAGAAGTGAAAATGAAGGCTAGAAAATCTGCAGTGTTTAAATATGGTGTCTGTTTTTCATCTTGGTTTTGAACCTTGAAGTGTTTGCCTAAGATGAATAGCTGTTATATCTGCATTCAAGGATCAATGTTGATAACCAGCAAAGGTGAAAAGTCAATTGGTGAAAAATAAGGTGTTTCAAGTTTTTCAGGCATGTGTCAAGGAGAACTTGGAACCATGAAATATATCAAGCAGTTATTCTCTCCTATGCAAACATTAAATTAACATAAACCCAACGTGTTTTAAAATTGCTTGAAATGACTGGTTTATATTAAGTGTCTTTAATTTGGGGTACTGCAGAACCGTGTGCTGTTTCCTCTGCAAATACTCACATTCTGTGGATTTTGGTATGGGAGTCTGAGCAGTATGCGAAGATAAACACAATACAAGGTAAATACAGATGCAGCAGCTCATGAACCCTTGTCCAGTGTACTGTACCTTGGAGGAGTGCCTTGTTTCCCACTTAGCAAAGGTCTAAGTAGAAAGTGGTTTTCGCTATCATCTCCCAGCATTTTAGCTTTCTGGCTAAAACCAAGACAGAAAGAAATCTGCCTGATCTTTGCAGATGAAAGATCTGGCAGGCTCAGACTAGGAAAATATACTTGCTCCTACATATATCACGGTTATTTTGGAATCTGTGTTATAGAAAAGACTGTTGGGAGCAGAAATAGTTGTGTGAGAGCCTGTCTGCCAAGAGATTCCAGTTAATTGGCTTATAAAAATTAATCAATTTTATATTAATTCTAGCAAGTGGATCTGGGACCAGTTGTTTTTTTTTTTTTTTTTTTTTAAAAGGTTGGTAAAAAACCT
>NDXB01008161.1:5885-25144 GCA_002631895.1 Agapornis roseicollis
TTGTCCTTCCCCCCCCCTCTTTGTTTTTCTTTCTTCATGTAAAACAACAACTTTATTAAAACTAGGCTTATGTGCATATAGAATTACACCAGATACATTAGGCACAGCACAGTCTATCTCAGCTAAATATACTAATTGTTGAGGTCAAAATAACACCAACTTTCTCCATAGCCTTTGCTCCCCGCTGAGGGAGTTTCCCAGGAAGGCAGCCTTGGAATTTTTATTAGTCCAAGAGGGAAATGGTGAAAGGCTAGGACAGGTGTGTTCAGCATCCTCTGCCACTGTCCACATTTGTGCTCCTTGAGCTCAGCACGTGGTAGATGGATGCTGTCAAACTAGGCGATACAGAGCAACCAGGCCTGGAGACATGGACTTTTTGCCTAAAACAAAGACAAAGGAATACCCATCAGAGATGTGTGAGCTTATACACAGCAAATCCTTAATTGCTCTCTTAAACACAAGAAAGACTTCTTGTAAATTGAACCCAGCCAGATTATTATCTTTAGCTTTTTAAGGATTTGCTTCTGGTTTTATATCAGCGTCAGTGAAAAGTAGAGCAACATTTTCTGTAGCTGCATGAGGAACTCCTGAAGTATGTGATTTTACAGCAGAAGCTCAGACAGACATTGTAACTGCTGTATCACTACCACTATAATGGTAAAACAATCTTCTTCATCACTGTAGGCCTTCTGAGGATTTGTTGAGGTTATTAGAGAGCTTGTTTCTGCTTCCCTGCACCAGCTATACAAGGGCTGCCCCCCAAAAGAGGACATGAATGTAACACGCAGGCAGTTCAAAATCCACATTGGTTTGTCTTGCCCAGTAATTACATTAATATCTCTATGGCATGGTTACACAGTATAGCCAGTGGGGAAGAGAAGAAAAAGGACCTGGTGAAGGAAAAAAGGACACAAGTCAGCAATGTAGCTTGAAGGCTATGTTGGGAACTGCATATTGTTTCTTCATCAGCTCTTCAGATCTAGTCACTAGTTCAAGCAATTGAGAACAATATTTAAAGAAACTACATTTTTATCAATAATTGTGGGTGATAATTGCAAGGTCACAAAGGCAGGAGTGCGCTATGCAGCCTACAGCATGTAAGAGCTGGAAGAAAACAGTGCCTGAAGGTCTGAAGATGTTAAGAAAAAGAGTTTGCACACTAGGATTGTTCCAGCCACATGGGGCAACTGATCCCCCTCTAGCAGGTCCCTTGGAAGTGAACTAATGCTTCCAAGCAAGATATTAATAGTAAAGAAAGTAGCAGACATTTTTAAGAGTGACTGTTGCATAGTGATATAGGGTCATATGTGCATAGTGATATAGGGTAGTTTGAAGAGACTTCAGAAAACTGAGGATTAAATATCTTTCCTAACATTAACTCTCTACTAAATCAAAAGCTTTACTTTTCCTGAATCTGAAATAGATTCAGCTATACTACTGAGCCAATAGCCTTTGAAACAGAAAAGCCTTTTTATCAAAAAGGAAATAGTTCCTGAGTTTGCCTGAGGCATGTTTCCTTCTACAAGATCTGAAAAGGTGGGAAAAGAAAGTGGAGACATCCTTCATCCAACTTAGTTTAAAACACATACATTACGTTTTTGCATTTCAAATTATGACTTGTTTAAATTTTATTCTGTCTGTAATTTTCCTCTATGTAATGGATTTTGTTTTCTTCTCATTTTAAATACATCCCTATCTTGGTGCACCTGAATTATGCATTTAGCTCAAAATTAATTTCTGGAGTTTTAATTAATTATTATGCCTGTATTAAAAATTAACTTCAAGGTCATTTTTAGAATCCTTTTCTCTTATTTGTAAGATACCAACAGAGAGGGGAGAGATACATAGCCATTAGAATCATTCATGAGGTTCAAAACATACTTACTCATTTTTATTCAGGTCCTCCGGGCTTTGCTTCTGATTGTCTGACAACTCAAAGCCACCCAGAGAAGCCTGAAAGAAAAACTACTACAGAAGTAAAAGGTAAAAGCCTGTATGGAAATTGGACCACTCAATACCACAGCTCTGCATCAGGACTCACTCAGCTCAACTCCGTTAGGCTGCTGCTGCTTTCAGAGTAGCTGATGCTCCTGTAGTCATTCCCCCTTGCCTGTAGCCTTTCTGATGGCACTTCTTTTAAGGCTGCTAGCCATAAGCCTGACACCACACATGGCATTTAGCATGCCATGGAACTCTGAATTTTTAATTTGACCTCCAGCTTCCTGGGAAGGGAGGTGGGAAAGGTCAACCACTTTAGCCTGTAATCCTTCCGACCTCTTCCTAAATGCAGGCAGCTGTAAAAAGAAGTCAAACATTGATGAAGCGTTTGTCATACAATTTGAGCATTTTCTGGACTCCTTCCAGCCTCAGGTCCTGAACCTTCCCTGCAGCCCCTTGCCCAGACAGCAAACCAGAGGGACAGAATCCGTACTTTTCCATCTGGGGTGGGTGGGAATGGGCTGCAGTGTCTCATCCACTAATTCCTGATCTCAGAGCAGGCAATCTTCACCTTGAGAAATGTAATTCACATTCTGCACCACCACAGCTCTCACTCTGGACTATGACTTCAGCCCTTCTCCTTCCTGCTCTCCATGTTTTTCTGGTGTCCTTGTGAGTAATAATTAATCACTTAGCCTAAAGGCAAGGATTTTTTTTCAAGCCTTTGCAAGAATCAACCATTTTCCTCAGAGCGTGACAGAGTGGCAGTGGTACTGATTTTCCTTTCAATAATTCATCTTTTGGCTTTTTGTATTGTGAAAAGCTACTTTTGAGCATTAATGGACACAATATGTTCAGGTTCATTACACTTGGCAGGTGGGCTATTAATTGAAGTGAGCATTAGTGAATTCGGAAAATCTTTTTTACTCAGTTCCTCAGGCAGGTTTTGATTTGCTTCCAAATACTCTGTGGTCTGGCTAGACGTTTTTAATGGCTGCTCTGTGGTAATGGCTTGGGTTTCTTGACAGGGTTTTTCAGTGTGTTTTTGAGGACCACTTCAGCCTCTTTACACACAATGCAGCAGCATCTCTATTCATATTTAGCAGTGAGAAATTGGTCCTTTACTCCCCAAAGCTAGCAATATTTTGAACTTTGCAGCAGCAAACTGAAATTGTGTAGTTATCCCATCTTAATATTAAGAGTGGGAGCTCAGCTAGACTAAATAATTTGTAGATTCCAGCATGATGCTTGTGACTGTCATTAAAAGTCAGTTTGCCAGTCTTGTAATTACATTCAGATGAGTTTGGGTCGAACTCACTTACTGTATTGTTTCTCCTAGAAAATGAATACTATGGTCCTAATGTTCTTTATTGGCAGTTAAAAATATTGATGAGGGATTGTATCACAGCAATTTTAAAGATTTTATTTAAGGTAGTTATGCAAAAAAATAGTTTATAGCTGAATGCAGATTGTCAGTATCTGTAATACTACAAACCAGTTTTCTGACTGAATCATTCAGATGCAGATTTCTAATACTTGTGGGGAAAAAAAAAATAAACCCAACTAATTTTTATGTGATTTTCTGAATCAGAATGTTTTCTCAATCAGTTGTGGTCATTAGCTTTAATTTATTATTTTTGGTCTCTTTTCCAACTATCATCTACAATCAATGCTGCACATGAATCGTTAGTCCCACTTCTCCAGTGTCCAATCAGCATGCTGAAAGTCTGATGGATGAAATTCAGTTTAAGGGTGCAAGTGTTTTCCTTTGTCTCATTCAGGCCATTCCTAAAGCTAAAAACAAGTTAAGCAGTAAAAATAAACACCTTTTCCAGGAACAAGTCAAGGCACAAAGAACAACCAAGTGCTCCTGCATAGCAATACTGTAGCACTGTCAGCTAAAATGCTGCCATGGACACCTGCTCGCTCAGTCTAAAAATAAATTGCTGGATTGTGTCACCAGAATTGATGAGCCAAAAGAATCTAATGTCTCATGACAATAAGATTCCTGGGTGGAAAGCTGTGTATGGAAAAGTGCCAGGCAGATGTACTGCAGGCCTCACTGTGCTCCCCTGTAGTTATGCTGCTGAAGAGTAATCGCAGCCAAGTCAAGGCACTCCAAGGCTGGCAAAGTCAGAAGCCACAGCCAGGATGCTGAAGCCCACCCCATGCTGGAGACTGGTTATTTACTAAGGCTAATTGTGGGTCCAGGCGCTGCTCAGCAGATACAGCAGCTCCTTTGGTCTTCTCTCCTTCTTCCTTGATAAGAAGCACGGAAGTGGGCTTTCCTGGCTGCAGCATCACAAGAAATGATTTTGTCCATTTAATAAATTTCTGTCCTTTGGAGAAAGTCAAGGCCCAGTGCTTCTGTCAGAAGATAGCCTACTTGCACACAGGGCCTTGGGATTAACAGAACTAAAAATGACCATCTCAGATAAATTGGCCGTGCTAGGAGCCATTCCTTTGACAGCACAATGTTACATGTCTCAACCATAATGTGCTTTGTCATTGATTTCAGAGATGCAGCATGTAGCCATACAGGCTTTCGCAGGATTTTTCTGGCCTGTAATAAAGTTCTATTAGGATATTTATTCTGTTCTCTTAGAGTCATAGAATCATAGAATAGTTAGGGTTGGAAAGGACCTTAAGATCATCTATTTCCAACTTCTCTGCCATGGAAAGGGACATCTCATACTAAACCATGCCATGGTGGCAGCTTCTTACTGATGTGCTCCTTGAATGAAAGCAATGCTTTCCTACCAGCCCCCACACCTCCTTTAAACTCCTCTTCCTATCTCTAATGGTTTGAATTCCAAAGGTGATTGTATCCTCAGGTCTTTTTGCTTCTTAAAAAAGTATTGCTGCTCAGACCTCTTGAAAACCAGGCCAACAATGTACTTAGAGGTGTAATTCCTATCTTTGTGAGCAGCTTCAGGCAATGTCATAATACACTCTGCTAAGTGAGGACAAAGTCCACACTAGATGGATGAGAGGCTAGAAGGGATGCAGGGTTGGCACATAGAAAGGAACATACATCAGTTTATTCCAAGCTTTTTCCAGTGTACAGAGAGAGGGAGCTGAGCAAGGATGAGCTTCTCCCCTGTATTAATGCAGATAGAGAACATTAAATCACACAAACTGGCATGGGTGAGGGACACTGGAAGGGCTTGTTTAAACCCATGGTACTTACTGGATTAGTTACCCATGGGAAATTTACACTTGTGTACTTAAAAGTTGCATTCTCTTTTATAATGGGTTTGCTTATACTATACATAAATGATAATTAGGGGATATACCTCAACATATCTTCAAAAGATACTTCAGTTTCCCCAAACCACAGAAACCTGCAGACTGAGAACTCAGATTTTCCCCCAGTTACTTAATAAATCTTCTTTAATGAGTATTTCTACATGAATAAGATACATGGAAGTAGGACTACACTAGTATTACATCAAATGGGAATGGGAATGAACTTAAGAGATTGTGGCAAACTGCAGAGCTGCCTGCTCCCACACAGTTTGTGTATTCCTGGGATAACACAGGTAAATTGACCTCTAAAATTGCAATTATAAGCACCTAAGCATATCTGATGGCTTGCTCTTGCCATAAGGGGGAAGTCTTGTTCCTTCTCCTTTTCTTTCTCCTCTAACCCAGACCTCTTCCTAGCCAAAGACCCTGCTGTCTCACTTAGGGTAGCCCTGGAGCTTCGTGAACTTGCTGGTAAGCTGATTCAACGCACTAACCCAGCAGAGAAAATATCAGGCAGCTGTTTCCTTCTGGGTCATGTTTCTGCTTGGTCAGTGAACAGCAGTGGTGAGTGAAGGGCTTCATTTATTCACAGGTAGCAGAGCTGATAAAAAAAATGATGGGATTGCATGGCTGGGAACAGGGCCTCCTTATTTTGGTGGAGGTGAGCTGGTGGCTTAGTGCATGCCATCCTAGGAAACTGAAACCATGTCTAAATTTGAGCACCTAATAGTAAGACCACCTGCTTTGCAGAAGCGCAGCTGAGGCCAATACTTTGCTTTTGGAACCTAAGGCCTCCAGCAGCTTGTGTAAGCCCCACTGTCCCTCTGCCTGGCCCTGGTGCTCCTTCCCACACTGGCTGGCCAGGGTATTTCTGTGCCTTCACTGGGAGCTGGGAGGAGAACTGATCCAGCTGAAAAAGAACTTCTGTATCCAGCTCACTTACAAAGAGTTGCACTGGAACCATGCGGGGCAGCACAGGGGCTGAGCAGGGACAGACAGGCAATTCCAGTTTGGGTCAGAGGGAAGCTTGTACATGTCCAGCTCTCACAAGATGTTACGAGTCAGAAGGCTGTGACCTCCAGCAGCTCATACGCCTTTTGCTCCAGCTATTACTGTGTTAGCCTGCTGCCCTAACTACTGCCACCAACAGTTTGGGCAAAAGGTTAAAAGTGTGTGTGATTTGTCCTGGTTCTTCAATGGGGAAAAAAAAAAGAAATGGAGGGTGGGTCGCTACTGTGTATGAACATTATTCTTGTATTATCTACATGACTATAACTGTGAAGCTGCATAACATACACAGGCTGCAATGCAGGCTTGCAAGGTTTTGGCTGTCCTTCTGGTCCTTTATTCTATATTTTACATTCCTTTATTGCATTTTGGCTCATGTTAAACTGTAAGGCCTCTGTGGCAGGGACCATGTCATTTACGTGTCAGCACAATGCCTCAGATAATGGAGCTTTAGCAGTGATGGGGGCCTCTGGGAGCACCTGTCACAGAAATGGCAGGGGGAAATAGTTTCACTCTTGTGGAGTGCAGAATTAATCATATCTAGGAGTGCTTGATTTTTGCTAGCCTTTTTGAAGGACTTCATCTTTGCCTCTTGCCTGCCCAATTCCTTTCCCTCCATCTCTCCCATGTATCTGCTTTTACAGACACACTTCCACTCCATTTTGATTCCATGGATGATTGTTCCCCTTTTGTCAAGAGATCACAGGCTACCTCCTTTCCTTCACTCTGTGCATCTCCCCTTTCCTTCCTGATCTTTGGCTGCATGCTGAATAGGGCTGCAAAAATAAAAAAACAAGTTAAAAAAAGGTTAATGAGCAAACCGCACTGCCCTAGATTTGAAAGAGAAATGTATAATAATCGTTTTCTTCCTAAACACAGAGGAAGACAAATTAAACCAAATGGTATTTAGAGCTGGAGGGCAAAGGGGAGAAAGGAAGTGGGAGAGAAGAAAGGAAGAGGCAAAGGAGAGCCGCCCCTCTCCTTTGGAGCTGTCTTTGGCTTTGTTTACATTTCAACAGGAGTGTAGGTTATGATGAGAATATTGATTGTTATGATAATACCCTTTTTATTCCAAATGTAGCGACCCTTTTCCAAAAGCAAGTATACGGTTTTGATTTAGCTTACACTTTTTGGAAGTGTTTTCAACTGATAAAATCCAAATAAACTAAGTATGCAGAGGACTGGGAATACTACAGTAGGTTTAAAGAGATACAAAGTTCCTCTGGGTTTAGGTGTACTGGCATGCTTTGCACATCCCACTTCTCTTGGCAGCTCCTGCCAGCAAACCTGTTCCAGTGTGGGCTCATCTCTCCATGGGGCCACAGGTCCTGCCAGGGCCCTGCTCCAGCACAGGTTTCCCACAGAGTCACAGCCTCCTTCAGAAATCCCCCTGCTCCAGTGTGGGATCCTCCATGGGCTGCAGGTGGATCTGCTCCACCATGAACCTCCATGGGCAGCAGGGACACAGCCTGCCTCACCATGGGCTGCCCCATGGGCTGCAGGGGAATCTCTGCTCCTGAGCATGGGGCACCTCCTGCCCTCCTTCTTGGCAACTGCAGAGCTGTATCTGTCACATATTCTCACTCCTTTCTTCAGCTGCAATTGCTATTACAGTTTTTTTCCCCTTCTTTAAAAAGTCTGGGAAAAACATCATTAGGTTGGCTACAGTGTGCAGTACAGTGGCTTGTTAGGAATCAAGAAGAAAAGCAACACCAGCTTGGTAAAATGACAACCATCAGCTGGATATCAGAAGAGTTGGCAGCTACATAGTAGAATAATACGCATTTTGTTGTGGGGGGTGGACAAACTGAGATGGGCTGGAGTCTGCTAGACTTGGGCTGTGTTACCCCATGAGGACAGAAGTTGTTGGACAAAGAGTTTAAAGAAGGCTCAGAAGGAAAAGTAAAAAAGCAGAAAAAAAATCAAGAGGAACCCAACAGCTTGTGATGCTGAAAGACAAGATGAAGAAAGGATCGGCTCTGAGGGTTCACTGGATGGATGTGTGTGGAGCCAAAGATTAGGTGAAGATGAAAATGCTGATGGTACTGCTGAATTTGTATTATAAAAACTCAAAGAAACCTCTAGCACTTCCATGCATAGGTAAACCCTTGCTTGGTAAATAAACATCAAATGCAGATTCAGACTCGAATATTGAGCCAGCCACACATGTGACACCAGTGCTACTGCAGAATGGAATATGGGGTTTGAACTTGTTCTCAGGAAGTAAGAAACTTACTGGGTGTTAGGTCAATCCTTACTTACATCTGGGTGGAAACTTATAGTAATTGTGCGATTTCCCTAAATAATCCCCAGAGATCTAAGTTAGGCATTTTACCTTTGCAACCTTTCCTGCCTTTGCTCCTACAGTGCTTTTCACTCGAAACCTTTGCACTTCCCTACACCATGTAAAATATGACTACTTCTTTCATTTAAAGACCCCGATACAACGTTAAAATCCCACCAATAACTATGCGGAGGTCCCTTTTGTCATACTACCTGTCTTCATTAGTCACGGTCGCTTAAAGGGGGAACATAAAATAGGACGCTTGGGTCCATCCCTTTTTCCTCCTTCCCCACGCTGCCCACCGGAGCACCCTCAGCCGAGCAGCGGGGCCGCCCGTGTGCAACACCGGAGGGCGGTGGCCTCACCGAGCCGCTGCAGCCGCGGAGCGAGGAGATGCGGTGCCAGCGCTGCCCGCGCAGCCTCCGCAGAGGCGCGCTGCGGTGCGCAGGGGCTGGCGGGCCCGTGTTGCCCGCGCTGCCGCATCCTTCACTTCTCGGCGCCGCGAGCCTGTCCGCGCAGCGCTCCGCTGCCGCGCACCACCCATCTCCGCCGCTTCCCTCCGACCCTCCTGCCGGGCGGAGGAAGGGAGGGATCGCGGTGGGGAGGAGGAGGAGGAGGAGGAGGAGGAGGGAGGGGAGGGGAGGGGAGAGCCGAGCAGAGGAGGGAATAAGAGACGCGCCGCAACTTGCTGCTGCTCCTCCCTCTCTCCGTTCCCTCCTTCCCTCCCCGCGCCGGTGCCCGGCCCCTGCGGGCTGCACTCCCCGGGCAGCGCTCCACGGGAGGCGGCATCCTCGGGCGCGCCCCTCCGCGGGGCTGGCGCCTCTCGGTGAGCTGGGGGCTGTGCGAGAAGTTGCTGTGCCTGTGTTCTGGGGGGTGGAGGGGCAATGTGTGTGTGTATTGCGGGGTGCTGTCGCTGCGGGAGCGGGTCGCTGCGCGGCTGCGGGAGGCCGGTGGAGGAGCCGCCGCAGGGCTGCGAGGCTGTTCTGTCTGGCCGCGTTCCGTGCTGCGGGTTACGTGGTGACTGGGACGGTAATTGGGCACGGTCACAGGTGTGGAGCAGGGTCGTGTGAGGCATCCCCCGGCGATGGGATCCGCTGCGGGCGAGCCCCGCGTTTTCATTCACGTGCTATTGCATGGTGACAGACTCTAGTTTGTTTGTCAGTGGCATCTGCTCTTGGTCTTGGAAACTCTTCTAAGAGGAAGGGATCACCAGAGGAGAGCAGAGGCTGCCTTTCAAAGCGAAGGGAGCTGAGCGCACAAATGAGTCCGGGCACCCTGTTTGTCGTGTGTGCTGCTCGGTTTGGAGCATTCGCTTCCCTTAGTGCTCCTAGGATGGGAAATGAAGAAAGCTGGCAAACGGTCATACCAAGAAAGTTGTGTAGCTTGAGATGCTATGTACGCTAATGGAGCCTATTATCTAAATAAACAAACACAGTGATTTATAGGTGTCTAAACTATAATGCTTTGAACGATTGAGCTCTTTAACCTTTCTTTCTAATCTGTCCCTCAGAGATTTGGATTTAAGGAGAGTAATACATCATCTGTGGTGCTGAATGCTTGAGTTGATTACATTTGTAAAAGGAAATAATGCCTTTGAAATAATACTGAGCCATTAAGTAATAAATGCAGAAAAAGAGTGAGAAAGAACAAAGCTAAGATTTTAGCAGAAAGTATTTCCTCACCTTCCTAGCAGCCATGCTCAATTGACTTTTATCCAGAGTTCTTATTTTATTAAATTGTATGTCAAAATGTAAGTGTGCCTTGTGAAACCAGAAGCAAATCCTCCTCAGTCCTTTCAAAGTCTGTCTGTGTTGCAGTTAAATGATAGGAGCAGTCTGTTAAGAGCATCTGCAGAAGTGAGCTCTGCTAAAGATACCCAGTAGGTAAATGGAAGTACATTTTCATTGTATTTGTTTCTCTTAGACAATACAGTAGCAGAAACTTCAAATTTCAGGGTTTCTTATTTTGCATCTTTAACAATTTTGCCCTGATAAATATACATATATGTGAGATGTGCAGCTTCATCATAGCAAAAGTTCCTGCCCTTACTGGATAAGTGATTAATTCAGGTGTTAATTTATTCAACAAGGGCCAAATTCTGCAGCCTGTGAAGCATCCCCTGTAAGGGGTGTCTCCTGTCCTCAGGGGAAGAGGAAACAGTGAGTACAGTATGGACAATATCTTGGAGGCCTGAAGTACAGGAGCAATTTTATCTTTAACCAATGTCTCAATACAGGATTTTATTAACATAAAATCAGTATTCGGGTCAGCAATGGGGATCTGCAACTTTCGAATGAGAAGCTGATCTGAAGGCAACACGTTGCTCATATGAGTAAAGGTTGTGGGATATGACACTGAGCAAACTCACCTATCTTTTGGTCTGTTCCTTTTATGAAATGTCATTTAATGAGAGGAAACAGGTAATCCATTGCATTTTAAGGCACAGTGCTCCTGGTAAGCCTTGTTGCCAGGCATTTGAACGTGAATGTGGCTCTTGATCATGTATTCTATACAGATGACTGCTGCTAGATAACTTAAGCTTTAAATTTATTCCACTGTTAAAGCTATATTGATCAGAAAGTGGCAACTGGATTTCAAGTCCTAATAAGAAAATCTAGAGCTGATTTATATTTTAAGAAGCACATTTCTGAGGAATCCACAAGAAATGCAGCTGAGTTCTTCTTACTGGCTATGCTGCGGCATTTAATTAAGGAGCACTCTTTCCTGGGGCTTTGTGGACTTCATGACACACAAAGGAGTTAAATTTGTTTATCAGCTCATTGATGCCCCTGGTAAAGTGCTGTAGAGTTCAATAGCTGGAACAGAGGATAGTCTTTTTCTGTCCATTAAGGACAGGGACGGAGAATGGAAGGGGCTTTTTCAAAGTGGTTTCAACACTATTTCATTTGTAACTGCAAAACATAAGATTAATAGACGAGAAAGGCTTGAAAACATTATTTAACACTTGATTGAAATAGTGAATCCTTCAAATACTATCACATAGGCTGCTGTAGTGATGCCTCTGCTTCTAGGTGTTGAGAAAGGCCCAGATTTTGAGTGTAGGATACTAGGTAGCTCAGCCTAGGATGGTGGTGGGAGGTCAGGAGTCCTGCCCTCACCTGCAGGTTTCCAGAGTGGGGCTGAGAGCCCCTTCCTGAGTTTGAGTGTATGCTGGATGAATGACAGCTGCTGGCTCAAGCCCTGCCTGGAGTTAGCAAGGAAAGTGTGTTGGATGGGGTCCTAGTTGTACAGCCTGTAGCTTGCAAACAGGCTGCCTGGCTGCTTGTAGCCCATCTCTGCATCCCAAGGTTGCAGGTCTTAAACTGTGTGTAACGATGCCAAAAAGCTTTTGTTCTGATGAGGAAAGAAGTTCAAGATGGCTTCTTCTGTATGAAAATGGTGCATTTATAAATGTCTGTATGATCAGATACCGCTTACATTGATTAAAACTTGGAAAGGGTGAGCAGCACACACTCTTGCATATACTACTGCTAGTAAAAAACTCTAGACTTGAAACTACTCTGCACTCATGTAGACCCTTGGAAGCCCTGTAAATTCCAGATGAGGAAGTTGAAGCCTGCTGATCTGCCTGTGAGCTTAACTGAAATGAATGAATATGTCCTTAGTTGCCATTCCCCCATCTCCGTCCTGGAATCCCTTTTACTCTGAATTGCTGTGCCATTCTGTAACTCCTCTGTAGGTGTCTCATGGGTATGTGTGCTGCATCCAGTTTGTCTTTCCCCTGACCTTTCACCTCCCAGAAAACAGTTACCTGGGCTGGGGGTGGGGGGGTGGCAAGCTGCAGGTGGTGGGACCTCCAAAGATTGCTCCTTCAAAGGTGCACCAAGCACAGCTGTCAGGTGAAGATGATGAGAGGCATTCCCTTGCTTCCTGGATGTGATATAGCCAAGTTGTAATTAAAGTGGTGGTGTTATATTATTAGGGCAGATAAATACTGCCTTGTTACAGCCCTCTTGGGTCATATGTAAGCAGTATTCATTTAGAAAGGGTGAATGAATAGTCAGTGTGAAGGATAAAGATCAGGGTTGTTAATCACTCTGAAGTCTTCTGTGGGAAAGTGTAAACTCACAACAGAAGATAGTGTCCATAAATGTAATTTAAATACTTACATAACTCGAGGATAAAAATTTGGTATTAAAAGCATGCAATTACCAAGTCATGTTTGGGCTCCTGTCAGAGATCACTAGGACTTGTACTGCTGGGGTTGGTTGGTGGTGGGCTATATTTTTACGTAAATCTTCGCTACCAGCAGCAAAGAGCTCTTCTTCACCACCACCTATGAAAAAAATCTGATTGTTTTTGTTTAAGTGCAGGTATAAAAAAAAAACCAACAACCCACAGAAGTGTCAGAGACTACATTTGCTTAAACTCTTCTGCTTCAGGTTGGGTTAACTCTGCAGGCATTCCTGCCTAAAGCGGTGTACCAGTGGCTGTAGGCTAGGGGCATGGTGGTTGATCATTCACTTACAGTTTGTGGCTGTTGATACAGCTGCAGTGTGAGAATGAATGACTCCAGGTAGGAAAGGGTGGTTTCCACTCCTGTAAACAGCTGGGATTTATTGGAATTGTTTCTCTGCTGATCCTTGATTTCATAATTCTCACAGAAGTTTCTTTTGTCCTTTTCCAGCTCTCAGAATGTGATAAAACACTTGGAAAAAAAAGTGTATGCTTTCATGTAAATACGATGAGGATGAGCCTTTGAAAACATATCTAAGCTGATGTTGATGAATAAACAAACTTGGCCAGAGTAAATCTTTTCATCTAACTTCAAGAGCCACACAGTAATGAAGTAAATATAGATGTACTTAATGGGCTTCTTTCATCCCAACACATAAAAAAACCCTCAAAGGATTGCAAACAAATCTAAAATGGATTTCTAAGTGGCTGGGTTTTGGTTGGCTTTTGATTTTGGTACTGAAGCAGTTTAGCCAGGCTAGCGTGGGAGTGGAGCTGTGGAGGTGCTGACATGAGGGCTAGCCTAAAGGGGGAGGGACAGAATGTGTGAGAGACCTGACTCTTCTCCTGCAGTTCTGCAAAAAAAGTAGAAAGTGCTCATTCCATGTGTTTGAAGAGCTTCTCCCCAGACTTGTCTCTTTAAAAGGCAGCTTGCAGATGAGGCTGTGAGAGGCAGGGGGCTTGCTCTGCAGGGTATGTCCTGGCAGTGCCCTAGCCTGGTTTCCAGCTTCACAGTGTACCTGAATTTGGTGTTAAACGTGGCCTCGGAACCATTGTGGCACATGCTATAGACACAGTCATTGAAGTATGACTGCAGCAGGGGTTTTGATTTTGGCAGCATCTTGTTGGTTGGAATCTGTGGGGAAAGAGGATCTCAAGGAACAGTTTTGCAGAACTGGATGTTCACTGCATAACAGTAGATTTGGTTTCATTTCAAGGCTTGCAGGATGGCTGATTTCAATGACAGCATTTGTAAATAGATTAACAACTTCTTGTGGAAAGAGCGCCTAGCAAATACAACTGTTTGGTCTTCCTGTCCCTGCTTTATGAAGACCAAGGTGTAATGTTTGCACTTCCTGTATGAAAGAAAGAGTCTTTGGATCGTCTCTTTAAAAACAGAGTTATGAAACAGTTTTACTTTAAAGACAAATGGGTTGTTCTGAAAAGGATAACCCTTGTGCTGAGGGGAACAAAAGCCGAAACCAGACCATAACTTGGTCGTATCTTAACAGGAAAAGTTCAGGTCCATTTTGTTCTGTGTGGAATAAAATTCCATTCAGAGCTGGTCAATATTAGACTACTTATACAACTGTGTCAGCGTAATTATAGAAGTTCTTTGGTATGAGCTTTTTCTTTGCAGAGATCTTGATGACTGGGAAATACTTTAAAAAAATGGTTTCTGTGAGTGTTGGAGGAATTTTGTGGAAGAGCTATAAATCCAGGAGACTGTTGTACTTTAAAAACACATAACAGTGATTTACTAACACCCAGATTCAACTCACTATTTGACTCCTCAAATAGTCAGATATCCAATTTAGCTCACATCTGGTTATGTTGTGCCATGTGTATAGAAGTGAAAGATAGTAAAAACTGTTCAGCTTTGGATGTGTTCATGTGAGGATTTACTCATAAATAGTTGATAACCCCCTGAAACAAAATCTCTTCATTACTTGTAGGATTGCTCACCTCTTTCCTCCCATGCTCTTTGTTCTTGCAGATGGGGAAGAAAGAGGTGCTGCTTTAATGAAGGTGTACATCAGCTTCTGCTGCTTCTTTCAAAAGGTCATCTACTAAACAGCAACAATGAAATGCTTGACAAAAGATAAACGTTTTATTGTCTTATGGAGATACGTGGCATACCAGTGTTTTAGCGGAACCGCTTGGCTGCTGTGTTTGAGACTTCTTTTCATCTTAGCACAGAAGCAGTGATGAATTATTAGATCAATGAATGGTGGTGTCTGGTGCACTGCAGGACATGACGTCAAATTAAGGGTCGTTTGATGAGCAGTACCAATTAGAACTGAAATATTTGGGCTTGATCTTTCAAGATTTTACCACTGTTAAGCAGATCAGACTGTTGACTGCAATGGAACAAGTCTTTGTGAACGCTGGTTTCCCATTTGAGCAAGAGTTTGCGTGATTTGAGCTCCTGTTTGCCAGACGCTGAAGCATAGTGGTGGGTTTCCTTTCCTGGAAAAAGCAAAAGGGTTGTTCTTCTGTCCATTGACTTAATGTGTATCTGAGTTGATTTAACAAAATCTCATTGTAAGGGAAAAAGTGTCTTAGTGAAACATCAGTTCATCTTACTGATGACTTCATTGCCATAGAGTTATTAGCCAAGCTCTGTAACAGTCTTTAAAGGTGCTAATACTTGCTTGCAGTTTAATAGCCCTAACTATTGCTAATGTACAGGAAATGTTCAAATCACATCATTGAGAGAGCACCCTAACAAATCTTACAGCTATTTTAATGTGAGGTTTCATATGTTGCTCTTTTTTAATTGAAAGGTGAATGCTATAAAGGCTTCATCAATCTGCTATTTCCAGATGACAGCATTTTCTATGGAGTAACTGTAAGTGTGCCGATCCTAGCTTTCAGCTCCAGTGTCACAGATCAGACTTTTCCTTTTTCGCTTGGCAGAAGTGTGTATCTTTGGTGGTGTCTGGATTTGTGTCTAAAAAAAAAAAAAAAAAAACAGGTTTTAATCAAATAAAATGAGAATAAAATTCTGAGATAATAATCGTCCTCTGGCTGATACTGGAGAAAACAGGCCCTTCACTCCTCCTGCTAGAAACCAAAGATTAAGCTTGCTTATAAAGGATTAACAGAGCTCTCTTCTGTTAATTCGTAATGGTGTAGTTGAAATGCTTGATTCTACATCAGTGGAAAATCCATTATCAATCAATGGGAATTTTGCAGCTGAAGCCAAAAGGATTAGAGACTCATCATTTGGAAGTGATTTAAGGAAAGAAAGACCTGGATATGCTTTTTGTCACATGGCTGTGAGCCACCACCAGGCTGTGGCCACAAAAAATGGCACAGGAGAATCTTTAGTTGCCTCAGGCAGGCTATTTCCAGAGATGTATGAAAGGGCTGGTGCCACTCTGTGGAGAAACCTTTCCTGGTGTCCTGCTGAGAGGGAGTTGTTACTCATGTCCAAGCAAGATTGCTTCAAAGGGGAAGAAATAGGCAGAGAACAATGACCTGGACCCTTCTTCTAGGAACTGTACCGTGGTAGGGGAGAGTTGCTGAGGTCAAATGCACAATGGGAGCAGGAGTTAGGAAGAACAGTGGAAGAGGGGCGCAGATTTGGGGTTGAGGGCTGCAGAGAAGCACTGATGCCTACACCACACTGTTGTACCTGCTGCCATACAGGCACGTTGATTCAGGAGACTGGAGTGTGAGGAAGATGCAGGAAGAAATTGCTAAAGAATTTGCTATTGATGGTATCCTAATGATGTCCTAATGAATTGCATTGACTGCAGAAGTATCTTCCTTTTATAAAAAGTAGCTACTTTTTCTTCTAGTACAGTGCAGAGACCAGCATTCAGACTGCTAGTGCCTACATACTGTAAGAAAACCTGGGGTTCTAGGCTTACTTTGTGAGAAGTATTCATCAAGCACATTCTGAAATATATATATTTTATTTTTATTTTTTTTTAATGATGTTAGCTCAGCTTTAAGCTTAGCTTAAAAGTAGCTCTGGTCCGAAGCCTTGTTGTGGAGAAAAGCATGATCTCCGTGACCTCTGTTGCAGCGTTTGGTAGGTACTTTTCCAGGGATAGCAGCTAATACATCACAAGAAGCTATTCAGAGTAAAAATTACTTTTTAGAATGACTTGGTAAAGGTAAATATATTGTTTTGATCTGTTATAATAGGCAAGATTGGGTCATTTAGTTTGGCAATTACAAGGATGAAATGAATTTCATTTTCCTTTACTCTTGTTAAATGCAAAATAATTAAGCACAAATCATGGAAGGTTGGGCTCTCTTGTTTGTAGCTTCATCATTTATTAATCTAACACATTAAATGAGAGGCTTTATAGATTTGCTTGCCTAAGGAAGAAGAAGAAAATACAGAAAGGCCAAAACTAGATATCTGTATTGTCTCACACTGTCGTGACACGTACTTTCAGGTACAGTCAAATATGGCCTCATTTTCAGTTCACTTTGTAACAAAGGACACTGCTTTTCCCCTCAGAAAGGTAAGTTATGACTTAATGCTTAAATAATCTGAACAAGCTCATATTTGGATAGGCAAGGTCACTTGCGTAGTTCCTCTATCTCACACCATTCATGTAGGGGTATAATGTGCTCTTCTTTTTTACCTTTATGTAGCTGGAGGGGATTTGAAAATTGGTTATTTCTCCCCATCTCTGCATCTCCAAGTAACCCTGACACTGCCAGCCATGGATTAGTGAAATAAATCCCTCGCGTTCACAGTGAGGTGCAAAGCATAAAGAAAATTTTCTGCCTTTTTCCCCTCTATTTGATGTGTTATTTGCTAGCTGGCACAGTGATCTCCATTTCGTGACTCCTGTGACATAACATGTTACAGAGCTTTTCTGTGTGGATTAATTAATCACTCAAGGGAGTAGTAGCATGTGACACTATGCATGTGGGCTTGAGGTGAGCAATTACCTATAGACCACCTATAATGAATCTGTACTTCAAATGTTGCTTGTTAATGCAGTTCGATTTTTCTACTGTGATTTTTCTTTCCCTTTTGTTTTGTCTGTTTTCTTAGCTATGTCCCTGCAGGTCAAATGGGATGTGTACACAAAGTCATCTTCTGGTGTTGCCAGTGTAGCTGAATTTGGAAAAAAGTATTCCTGGCAATTTAGTACATGAAATTTACCAAGGCACTGGGAGGTGGTTTTGTGCCAGTTACGTAGAGGTGCAACAGTTTTCCAGAGTATGTTGGTGGACAGTCTGTCAAATCTTTTAAACTGTTCCAGTCAATTATATTGACTGAAGTAAAAGCAAGAATTAATCTTTTTTCCCCTGTTCTTAACACAAAGATTTACTATCAAACTCTTGAGTTACATTTCAGTGCCAGTTATGTATTTTAATTTGTGTAGTGAACCTGGAAGCCATTACTCACTTGTGACTCCATCTTTAATTTTGCCTAAGAAGTCCATCTCATTTCTGGGGAGCAAATACACCAGGAATTGATTAGCACTAACAGGCAAATGGCAGGGAAAGAAGTGATAACTGGGTCTGGTGTGAGGTCTGACCAGTTACAATGAATTGATAGATGCTGGTTCACAGGTGATCCTGTTATCTTCCTCAGCAGGTTTGGTGAAAATCAGCCCTAGAGAAGTACTGGAAAAAGCATGCTAGCTCAGAAGCAGAGGATTGTTTTCCCACCAAAACTGAAGTCATTATTATGAGGAAATCAGATAAATTATTAACTCAGCAAAGGGGCAGATAGCAAATAATTCAGGATTTGTGTGTTTCCCATTTATATGGAGCTCAGGCATAGCATGCACATGTAGCATGGTGGGGTTGGTTCCAGACAGGCACATCAACACATGTTGCTGGCCTGGGAGGAGAAGCCTGGTCTGCAAAACAAATGTTGAGACCCCTGGACTCCTACAGGGTGGCCTTGATGGACCCACCTGGCCATGCTCTGGTTTCCAGCACCTGTATGGTGGCAGGGTAGGGCATGGGCCAAACAGTGGAGTGGTGGGGGTCTACAATTAGGGAGCACTTAGGGGTTTTCTGGAGGCAGGCAACTTAGGGATTTCATCCACAGCTGTGGACCACAGAGCCTGGAAGTACTGGAGTCAGCTTGCATCACGGGATGTGGCCTGAGGAGCTGGGTGTAGCTACTCTGGGATGCTAAAGCCCTGGAGGCTTGGACTTCATTGTTGACAGTCTGGGAACCTGGAAACCCTTGATTGATTTTTGTTATTTCTTAGCTCTCCCGACTGTGGGAATTACTGAAGTACTAGTTCTTGGACAGCGGTAAAATTAGCATGAGTTGTCAGTTTTAATCAGCAGTAAATAATACTTTGCTCAGGAAACACAGTAACCAAGAAAACTTGTTTCACTTTGTCTTCAGAACTAGGCAGAAATTATGTGTTGCAGTGGTATGTTTCCCTGAGAAGGAGAATTTCAGCTTGCAGTTTCTGTGTTCCACCAGGCATGAAGTGTGCCCTGTTCCACAGAGCAGTTGTCTTTTCTATATGAAGTGTTAGCCTGTATCATCAATTACACTGATGCTTAAAAAAAAAAAAAAAAAAAAAAAAAAAAAAAGGGCTTTAAAAAGAAAAGGCTTCCTTTCACTGGAGTCAAGGAA
>NDXB01008161.1:25222-67483 GCA_002631895.1 Agapornis roseicollis
AAAAAAAAAAAAAAGAAAGAAAGAAAGGGCTTTAAACAGAAAAGGCTTCCTTTCACTGGAGTCAAGGAATAAAACAACCTCAACAACAGAACCCCTCAGGAATTGCTGTGCTTAAGCTATCTGTCAGTAGGTAGTAATTGATGTTCTGAGGTATAACTCTGAAATCTTAGTGTGCATCATATAATAAAAATGATGCTCCCTGCAGTTCATCGTCAGCTGGTACTTAAACTGAATTAATAAAAGAAGAAGTGTGAAGATTGCTGTAGGTAAATGACCGTTATTGAGAGGTTTAAACCCTTAGCTACGTGGCTTCGTTACGTTCCAGCACCTGTGGTGTGTATCTGTATCGGCCTGATTTTATGCAGACAGGAGCAAGCTCTTGCAAAAAAATTAGTGCTACTGAGTCAGTCATATGCTGAAGAGCGAGGTTTTGGTCGCAGGAGGAAGTGCAGTGCTGGTTTCTCTTCCTACAACTGGTGTTTCTGCTTAGCAATGAAGAACTGCCTGAAGCCATGCACTGCAAACTTGAACTTGCCTTTTCCTCATTTACCTGTGTGATTTTCTCTAGTGGATCTGAAAACAGGAGATTCCCTCTGAGCACCAGGAAACACGTTTTCATGGTGAGGGTGAACAAGCACTGGCACAGGTTGCAAAGGGAGGTTGTGGAGTCTCTGTCCTTGGAGATACCCCAAAACCATGTGGACATGGTCCTGGGCAAGTGGCTTTTAGTGGCCCTTCTTGAGCAGGGGGGATGGACAGGATGACCTCCAGAGGTCCCTTCCAATGGTTGGTAGGAGCACCTATGCGCCACCTTTTTTACAGACAGACTTCTTTAGAAGTTTGGAAAAGACTGTCCATGTCACTGAAGAAGAGGGATAGTGACATGTTCTTGGTACCTTAAGTCTACTTCTCAGATCACTCCTCCTTTTTCACCTTCAGTTTTTAAAACAAAAAATCTCTTACATGGTCTCTTGTAAAGCAGCAATGCAGTATCGGTCTTTGTCTCCTGTTCCTGCAAGTGTATATGAAAGAGCAGTCATTTCATCTCTGTTCTAACCACTTATGTGAAAAATAAGGAAAAATCTCATTCTTTGCAGTGACTTGGGCCTGTGAATACTGGCCAAAAAGAGTTATTGTGCAAGCCTCCTGTCTTGATTTTTTCTTGTATTTCCTTTCCTTTAAAGGAAAATACTAGCTACATTTTTGAGCCATTTGTAGCTAGCGTTGTGTCCCATGTGCCTCTATGAAATAACAGATCAAGTGCTGAGCTTAGCTGTTGTACTAATAGGCCTTAAGCGGTATCATGTCTAAAACTCAAAGCAGGATACTTTTATCAACACAAGCCTACAGAGAGGGCTTTTGTTGTAAACCACAATGGTACGGTGTACCACTGCGTGTTTCCTCCTCCTGGCAAGTTAACAGCTGCCTGGAAACAAACCCACCAAACGTGCTGCTTTTTATGCACATGGGAGCAGTGGAGCTGTTATCAGTGACCTTAGTCTTCTTGCTTTGGCTTGGAAGCTAATTTTGTATTAATTACAGGCATGGCTTTAATCTTTGGCAGTAAGTCAGCAACAATAGAGTTGCCCTTTGACTACTGATGTCCAATTTGCTTTTATTCCCTGACTCTGTTTGCAAACTAAGGACTGAAACATTTTTTATATAAATTAATTTGCTATTCATGGTTTTTAAAATTCACAAAGAGCCTGATCTTAGATATACTGGTGCTGCCTTCTCAGTGTAAATACTGTTGCTCTAGTGCAGTCCTTGGAGACCATAAGAAGCTTTCCAGGACAGGGATAATGTTTTTTCAGGAGAAAGAGGAGCAGTTTTAATGTAAGTTGTTTGATTTTCCCAAAGGAGGAGGAGGAGCATTCACATTTTAGGACAGGATGAAAACTAAAACTTTACACACTTCCATCGCATTTAAAGGCATGCACAAGAGCTTAGGAACCCTTTATGTTTTGAATATACTGGTGATATCAGAGACTTCAAAAGAGAAACAGCTGCATGTGCGATAGAGTGGCCAAGACTTTAGTGAGCTGCAAAACGGGTGAAAACTTCACTTAAAATCTGTCTTGGAAGGTGGGTGTAGACTTAGGAACATGTTTAGCCAAGAGAGATAATTGTTCCTACAAAAAGAGATTTTGTTCTTTGGGTTTGGTACCTAATGTATGTGGTGTGGAAAGAAAACACGCTTGCGGGGAGGGGGGTGCGGGGTGGGGTGGTGGAGGAGGGGGAGTTCACATGGCATTCTAATTCATTTTAAAATGTTTAGGAAGGTTCAGAAACAAACCTTATTGTTAGCCAAAAGGTTGTGAAGGCTGAGAGACCAAAGCGTACATGAATAATAGCTATTAAGAAGATTTCCGTGGTAACTAAAAATGTAGATATCTTATCACTTTGGAATTTGCATGGTCATACTCTGTTGTGGCTTCAGAGGAATTATACATGAGAACTGCTGGTGCAGATAGGTGACTGCAGGGATAAAGTGACACTTGGTGGTACGTTTGCTTTTTATTATAGAAAAGGTACGTTTAATTGTACTTATGTTCCTGTAAAAAGCACAATACTCAGAAAACTGAGAAAAAATATTCTGTTTTTTTTTATTGCAGGCAAATGATATGAGACACTGATGCTAATATCTGTAGCAAATAAGAAAACAATTCAGAGGATTTTTTTGTCCTGTCATATATTCTATTTGCCTTGTACTGCACATGTGCATGAGCAGTGAACCCAAGAATTACACTCCTGTTGCAATTAGGCAGACTTGTAATACAAAGAAAATACACACCAGGACTTCAAAGAATTTTAGAAAAAGTCTGAATCACATGTGTATATATCTATCTTTTCACTTCTAGGGCTTTTTAGACACTGAAGTACCTTTCCCACACCCAAACAAGGGATAAATTTAATATCCTCAGGCTTGGCATGGGAAACTGCTTAAACATGTTGTAAAAGTCACATAAGGCATCTGCATCTGTCTGTAAGCAAGCAGAAACAGTGGTCTGCTGAAAGCTAGAGTGTTAGGAGTTACCCAGACTATGAAAATGTTCTCGAACATATGGGTATCTGCCCCTAATGATTTCATCAAAAACCCAGCCAGACTGTATTGAATCAAATGCAAACTGAGCATGAAGATCTCAAAAGGACTTTGAAGACCAAAGGGTCTGCAACGTAAAAGTAAATGATGAACTGTGTATGTATGTATCAAAAGGTGGATACTTGCAAGAGCACTGATGGGCATACAGGGTCATCAGGCAGGACATTAGAAAACTGAGAAGTTAGTTGAACAGATCATTGCAGAGGAATTTGAGCAGACGTTGTGTTGCGTAACAAAGATGAGAAGGTGTCAGGCTGCTGGCATATCACAATAGAAGTGCTGAAAGAAGCTGGAGAGTTGAGTACGGTGGTGTCACTGTGTTACACAGAGCATAGCCAGTGCTCTGAAGAGGCAGCAGTGCTGCTGTCAGAAAACACGCAGCACACATGGATGTCCACAAATCAGATTCACGAATCACAGCAGCTGTGATTTCTGAATCTGAGCACTGGATTGCACTTAATAAGCTCTGAAATTTTTAGCAGAAAGCCAGTGTTGCTTTTGAACAGGCTGGCAGTGACGGGGAGGGCCTGAGCTCCCAGGGTGACAGTTTCTCTCCTCAGCCCACTGCAGCTTCCTCCTTCTGGCTGCTACTGCTTTGCTCCTAGGTGGATGGGCACAGCAGTCCTGTTGCCTTCAGTTCCTGCCATCCTGCTTGCAAGCCCCTAACTACTAACTTTACTATCAAAGTCCATCTTCCTCTCCCAAAATGAGCTCATTCTTGATAAGATACTCCTCTTCATCTTCCCTGTGATTTGTAAGTGGAGAAAAATAATAGGAAAAATGGGTGCCTGGCCTTTGGATATTTCATGAGAAGGCTGTATTATTTATAAATAATTTATGACCTTGAAGCTACACACTTTCTCTCCAGGTTATGTGTCTTGTATAACTGAACTGTGTGATTTACCTTAAATTGCCCATCTGCCATGCATTGTGAATCTCCATACAACACTGTTTCTCCTCTCCTGTACATCCCTCACTCATGGGTAAGAGATTTGCATGAAATGATTTCTTAATGTTAATGTGATGGGGCTGTGGCTCCAGCATCTTGTTATAACGTATGTACCAATCCCCTTGAACTGGGCTAGTGTCTACCTTGGTAATTGAATCTATTTATTTGTAGCTATAGCTTTGGGAATTGGTAGGGAGCAGGATGCATGCACTGATGTGCTTCTAGTGTAGCCTTCATAGCCATACCTTATCCTAAAGCTTCTTTGAAAAGAACAACAGGCAAGATTGCAATGGGGGTCGGTGGTGCTGCAGCTCGGGCAGGGGCTAGGGCCTAAAGGGGGCTCCCCAGGGACACCCCAGTTATCTGCGCTGGTCCTGAGTCAGGCAGCCAGCCCCTACGGGGACAACCTGCCCAGGGCCCTGACAACCGGCATAATTAAAATGTTATATAAGCCAGAGAGATAAGGAGCCCTGCCTTTTCAGCTGGTGTCACTCAGGATATGATGTGGGGCTTGCTGGGGGTCCAAGAAATGCTGGGGTGTGTGAAGTCCCTGAAAAGCAGCCAGAGCACCTCACAGACCTTTCCTGCACTCCTCTGCTCCCAGCACTCTCAGCATTGCCTTTATATGTTGGGGTTTTTTTTTGTCTCTGATCACTGTTTTTGGCTGAACCTCTTTATTCATGGTCGCTCTTCCATGGTCTCACTTTCCTTGCTCTGTTTGATTTCTCTTTCTATTCTTTCAGCTCCTTTTGTAGCCATCTTGTCCCAGCTTCTGCGATCTTCCTGGCACCTCCTAGTCTTCTCTTTACCTGAAGCATGAATAAATGAGATTATAAGACACAGACCAGTGGTCCCAATTACTTTGTGTATGTATGCATATGTATGCCTTCAGCCACCCCCTTGTCTCTCATCTTTCTGTCCTTTTCCACAGCAGTCTCTGGAGGATGAGATTATCTTTTGGTGTGTTTTTAGCGCTGCCGCAGCATGAATAACATTGACTAATGGTATACATATTTTGAAGAACTAAGCCGTACTGTAGCGTTCATTTGGGCTAGTAATGCCTAACAAATTACCAAATAGCCTAGCTTGTCATCACCATCAATAAAATGTTTTCCGGCATTCAGGTTGTTGTTGCATAGTTTTATATTTTTGAAGCTGGAAGATAAAATACAGTTGGTACAGCCTCTAATAATTATTTAATACATTTTATGCTAATGTTAATGTGTTCTGAATAATGGTTTATGGGAAAAGTCTGCTACTTTAGCTTAAAGTGATAGTATTGTCGTCAGGTGTGTAGTAAATGCAGAAGTTGGAGGGAATTTTTATTTTTTTTAAGGCTTTTCCATCTTTCTGTAATTACCAGATAGATAATACAAACTTGCCAGATCCAGCTTGCTAATGATTGCCTTCCAGCTTCTAGAGAGACAGAAATTATACACTAGCAGTGTCTGAACAAGATTCTGCTTTAGTAGTGTAATGAAACATACAATACCGTGCTCTCTTGCCATCGCGTAAACATCCATGAATATACCTCCGGCCTTTCAATACAGAAAATAATGAAGATGAAGCTAGATTTACTTTAGGAGTATTCAAATGGCTATTGATGGCTGGGGAATGCTGGGTTATCAATAGTAGATGAACTGCTTTGCTGTTGCCTGACACTTTGTAGGGGTGTCTCATGAATCAGTTTCAGATAAAAGGTAAATGCTCTTACTGCCCAATTCTGCATCTTTTAAATTGCTGCATTTTTCAGTGTTGTCTGCGGATTTCCTGAAGCAAGCTCTCCGTGGCTGTGATGCAGGGTATTTTCTTGGCAAGATGCATTTTTTTGAGCTGGCTCTAAACCGTGCTGCCTGATTGAAGGCAAGTCTGTGAAGACCGTAGCGTGCGATGACTGTCTGCTGAACTCTCTGTTCTATGGGCAGCTTAAGTGCTGGCCTGTGCAGGGCCCTTAGGAGGAAGGTGAAGAGAACTATGTTTGGGCAATATCCTTAAATATATCACATGCCCTTGGTTCCTTGCGGCTGGGTCTAGACTAATTGGGAAGAGAACACTTTGGCTGTTGTGCCACTAGCCGTTTTGTTAGTTGCATCTTGCTATATCTCACTTTTAAAGGAATAATTTGCATCCTTCTATGATGAAGAGAGTTCTTTCTAGTATTTATTTACCTCTAAGATACAGTCGGTATGGGAGATTACTACAGAGGAACATGGAGACCTTTACTCTTTCACGCATATTTTAATCACATTGTGACTTTGTAGACAAAGGAGCAATCTGAGTTAGCAGATCAGCCTGTGGATGAAGAAGGAAAAAAAAGGCAAGAAGTGGTAGGAGGCACAGAAACAATATTCCTGAATCTGCAGGAAATCATCTAATCCCTAGTTAATATAAAACACTCCTAAAATTACCAGAACTTTTGAAATGGGTTTCTTTGTTTCAGGAGTAAGTGGTGCAGTCTCAAAGCAAGGAGTGGCATGGGTTCACTGGAATATTACTACAGAAAGATCTCTGAAGACAGTACCCTCACCTCTTTGTTTTGGCTCAAGAGCTGTGAACCAAATCACACACTGTTAGAGAGTACTCTGCAGGGTATGGGGAAATTCTGGGAGAAAGTTTTTATAAGCTTATTCTGTTTGATTTAATATGAAATCAATAAATTAGATACCTCTATTAACAGTTATGTGTTTAATACTGGTCAGTGTCAGGATTAAAAGGTGAGGCTGAAGTTCTTCTGCATTTCTTTCAAGGTGCATATAGTAAACTCTTGCTGAGTACCTTCCCTTATTGGAAGTTTCAGTATTTCTAACAGTCTGACAGACTGAAGAAGACATTGCCTAAGGCTTTAAGGATGATTTGGGCACAGGAGTGTGGGTAAGTGGAATATCAGGAAATTGACTTTTATGGTTTTGGATGCCTGCTGCCTATTCTCTTGCCTTTCCTATCTCTCTCCCACCCTGTACCTTCCCTTGAACTTGCTCTAGCCAATTATATGAAATTAGACTTTATTGAAATGACTGCGTCAGGCACATCACACACACACTTTTTCCCAGTGGCAAAGAGGCTGCTGTTGACATCTAAGTTTATTGCTGAGTTGCTTTAAAAACTGCTTCCTTACTGGGTCATGGGAAAGGTTTTCAGCACACTATTTTACGCTGATGCATCTTGAACTCCAGCAGCAGCCTTCAGCAGCATCACTTCTGCAGCTTTTTCAATAAAGACATAAATCTCACTGTCATCTTTCCTGGGCTCTGCGCACCAGTTCCATACATTAAAATGCACAAAGAGAATACAGCATAAGGGGAGTGGTTGTGTACCTACCAGTTAGTATGGAAATAATTAAGGGCATTCTTAGAACAGAGGACCCATGAGCACTCAGATATGGGTATACAGTGCATTTGACCCACCAGGGTGACACTGGGGCATGTGTGTCCCCCCACCTTCCTGTCTCTGTCCCTCCCTTGCAGTGTGGTTTCTGCAGGAACAGCAGCTGGGTGTGGGGTTCAAAGGGAGCCCCCCCCAAACCCCTGCTTCACTTGCCAGCCTCCAGAAACCTAGGGAGACCTGTAGTGACAACAGTGCCTGAGTGTTTCTAGCAGGGTTTAGACCTTTATTTATTTAGATGGGTGGTTTTTCTCCTTCTGTCACAAGTACCCAAAGGATCTGGCCACCCATCTTGCTTGCTGTTCATGTAGCTTGCCAGTCCTGTCCCTATCTTTTCCAGCAGATGCTGAGGGTCACTTATCCCACTGCTGTGGTTATACCTGGAGAGCAGCAGCTGTGCTGGAGGCAATGCAAGGATGGGGCCCGTCAACACCCTGCAGATCTGTAGCTGACACCTCACAGCCTTCTGCAGACACTGGGTGTGAGAGATTACAGGACAGGCCAGTCTGGTTTTCTGTGGGAGTAAGAAGTCCCAGTGGCCCACCCTCAAGCCATTGGTGTGTCTAAAGACAGTTTGAACAAAATCCACAGCTCACATAAATTAATATCATAGCCTTAACAGGCACAGTGTTATTGTTTCATATTTTGAAAGAACTATCCTGTAATATCAGTCCATTTTATTACTCTTCTGCTTTGTGCTGTTGGTGTTAGCAGAGCTGAGAAACAAGGTAAAGCAAAAGACATATTCTGGCCCAGTTGTCCCCAAAGTCTGTATTTTACTGTGGTTGCTTACCTGTAGTTCTGCATGAACTTGGCTGTAGAGGGGAATGTGCTTTAGCAGTACAGACTTTTCTGTATAGTTCTGCCAAAAGATGGTCTCTTCTGACTTTCTGCTTTTGACTAGATCTGTTTCTTTCTACTTCCGTGTTGCTTGGTTTTACCTTGTTTTTTTGATTGCCTCTTGTCCTCAGTCTCAGCTCCTCTAGGTATATTTCCCTTGCAGCCACTCTTCCATGTTATCAGTCTGTATGTTTGCTGTCTTTGCCCAAAAGGACTTACATTACTTTTCTGTTGTTAGCCTGACTCTCCGTTGCTGCCGGTCTCCCACCCAACCTCTTAGCCACTGTCTCCTTAGCTCTGTCTCCTCCTGTCTCTGCTAAGCCAGTGCCACTCTCCCCTTGTACCAGTTCTTGTCCAAGAAGTTCTTGATCTTACTTTCCTTTTTCACACATTTTTGTCTCCTTACCTTTTGCCTAAATTGACTCTCACACCTTTCTTTCTCCCTACTCTCATGCCCTCCTTTATACTGCTTTTCTACCTGAGCCAAATTTCTTTGCCTGTTTTTATCCCTCATCTTCCCCATGTATCTCTTGGTCCCAGTTTTTCCCACTTTCCCTTACGTACTCCTGAAGTTTCCTCACTCTTGTTCCTGGACTATATACCTTTTCCATTTCAGAAGGCAGTATAAAAACTTCTCTCTGACAAAGGTTTTTCCTATGTCATGCCAAGTTCCTGTTTCAAAAAGTAGAGTTCCTCAGGCTTCTGGAAGAGAAAAGATGCCAAATTATTTTAACTTGGGCAGTGAAAAGTACTTTTCTTTGGCTTTATGTTCAGAAATTGTGTCATTTTAGTGGAGATACCCAAAATTACTCTTAGTATGAGGCCGTGTTTTGTAACAGTTGAGAATAGCTCTGAAAAGGGGGGAATGCTGGGCAGCTTTAATAAGCAATGCTGCTGCCAGCCTCACCTCTGGTACTTACCATCAGAAAATGCAGTTAGTCTTGAAAGTCCTTTTTTCCTCCACATGTTGGCAGATATGTACTCTTGGAAAGATTTAATGAGCTTTGTTTCAAGGCTGCCAGTAGAATCAGTTGTCCAAGGAGGAGATGCATGAGCAGTGAACTGCTGCCAGTCTTGCTGCTCTGTAAGTTGAGGAGTGAGAGCCCACTTTGGAGCTGGGCATTGTTTGGGAGTCCCTTGATGGTAGCACTGCACTGGTGCTAGATGTTCATGTGTAGCTCCTGATCATTCTTGCTCCAAGGTTGGTTCTATATACATATATCAAAAAAATTAAAGATGTCTCTCAAATTACAGGAGCCTGTATCACTGTAGCCTTCCCATTTTATAGAAGGGTCAGACTGGGATACTGATATCCTGAAGAAGGTTGGCGATACTGCAGAAAATTCACAACTATTGAAATAGATTGTTTGATTTTTAATGGATAAATTCAGGCAGCAGTTCCGCCAGCCTTGTATTGTACAAGGTCTGTCTGTCATGTTGTACTTTTTCTCAGATAGTAAAAGGAAGACACGATCCCCAGTGAGTTAGTAAGAATAATTCTTTCATGCCAGAGAAAAAAAAAAGTGAAAGGAAAAATGAGCTGCGTAAGATTTGCTTGTGACATTTAGAGTCCAAGTCTGAGTTAGTCTGAGTAATTTATCTTTGGGTATTTGCAGGAGAGAGAACAGGAATATGAATGAGTGCATCTCAGTTGTGTCTGAGCTTTCTGATAGATGAAGAGAATTTTTGGTGACTCCATCTGGCTGAAAGGTCTATCTGTGTGATCTCTTTTCTGGCAGATGGAAGATAACACTAGAAGTCCTTTGATTATTAAAGCATGGGAATTACTCCAGTGCAGTATCACCCTGGGACACCACTTTCTTTCAGAGTGACAGGTGATGTTTCTGGGATGTTAGAGAGAGCTCATTTACCCCTGCTGCACTGAACATGTGTACACCAGATTTTCTTTGGCAATATTAAACCTATTTACCTTCTGTATCTGTTGCTGGTGGAGAAAGAAATGAAAATACAGAGTATCCATGTAGAGAACATGGCAAGTACCAAGGGACCAAAATAAAATGATACATTTATCAACTTCATTAATACTTGTTTTACAATCTGCTTGGGTTCTTGGAGTTTCTATGAACTACTTTTTGAAACACGTAAAAGATGATTAGGCTGACATTAATTGAAGTCGTTCCTTGAGTGTAAAGGTACTTTGTCAGAGTGTAGCAATTTGTATTTCCTGCTGCTGTTGGCTTTCTGCTTGCACGCATTTGCAGCATCCCATTGAGCAACCTCACACTTCTGTCAAGACTTTCTTTGCAACATGCAGTGCTGCATGGGAACCTACCAGCAGCCCTTCATCCAGACTTTTATTTATAAAATAAAAGGAATAACATTCAGTTTATTCTTGTCAGTATCAGGAATTAAACACTGGAGTCAGTCAGCCTTCCATGCATTCCCAACCACTTCAGCATGTAACCTCTATGTACCTGTAGGAAGGCAGCTATGAGTGTCAGTCCTTGCTTGGAGGAACAACAAGAAAGAATTGTGTAAACATGGAGTTATGATTCCTCTGGTGCCTGGGAAGGCATGTGCTGGGGAAGACAGTCTTTGCTTTCTTCTGCACTGATGCATATTCTGGTCCATAGGATGAAGGTCCAGCTGCTACATGGTACTTTTAGGGGATTGCTATGTTTCCAGCAGATGAGACTGGAGCACTATGTTTATTCTTCAGCCTGTGCTTGGTTCTCATCTGCTCTTCCCCACAGTTGCACATCACATAGAGTCACTTGAAGTAGAGCTGTTTTCACCAGCTGTTTGCTGGTGAAAGAACTGGAAGGCATGTCCCATGAGGGATGGCTAGGGACTTTGGGCTTGTCTAATTTGGAGAAAATGAGACTGAGAGGTGACCCCATTGCTCTACAGTTTCCTGAGGAGGGGAAGTGGAGTGGGAGTTGCTGATCTCTTCTCCCTGGTATCCAGTGACAGGATGTGTGGGAATGGCTTGAAGCTGTGTCAGGGGAGGTTCAGATGTGACATTAGAAAGCACTTCTTCATAGACAGGTTGGACAAACTCTTAAACAGGTTTCCCAGAGAGGTGGTCAATGCGCCAAGCCAGTCAGTGTTTTGGGCAATGCCCTTGGTAACACAACTTAACTTGTGGTAAAGCTTGAAGCTGTCAGTCAGACTAGGTGTTCAGTTTAGGTCCTTTCCAACTGAAGTAGACTATTCTATGTTTTGCAGTCTGGACACTGGCTGTGCAGTGGAATTCACCTGTGCTAACGATACACAGAAGACCATGAGGTTAACAAAAGCTGTACTTGTGAGAGCAGATCTCAATCTCCCCTCTGCTCTGGAGGAGGCTAGGAGAAAGTGCATTGGTGTAGCCTTTTCCTGTGTGCAGAGTGCCTTTCCCAGTTTATCCATGCTTATCAATGCAGGTCAGGGTGAGGAGTTAATGTCTGAGTCACACCTTTGTCCAAATTCATAAAGATGTGTAGAGCTCATCTTTGTTCACAGGAAATACTCTTGCAGGGTGTCTCACTGTCCTTCCATATGGGTTGTGTGTATGAACTTCCCTCTTTTACCGCATAACTACTGTAGCTGTATCTGTGACATGAGCTTACATTTGTACAAGCATTCAGTGCTTTGTTCCTCAGAAACTTGGCACAGATAGGGAGCAGTCAGGTTTTGGGCAGGGCTTTTGAAGTAAGATGAAGAATTACTTGCTGTGTAGCTTCCCTGTGTAATTCACAGGTACATTTAGCTATCCATCTGATCACTGTTTCATTTCATGACATTCTTAATCATAGCTCATGTCCTATCTTCAGGAAATGCCATTATAGTTATCTCACTGTTGGTCTTGCGCTGTCTTTTGGTGCTCACTGGCACCAAACAATACAGAAGGAAGAGTGTAAATATCTGAGGCTCCAAATGTCAAAACCTCAAGACCCTGTTACAGAGAAGTTAGGACAGCAGCTGGGTTACTCCACAAGCTTTGATTAAAATGAGGCATTTACCACTTCTTAAATATTTTCTTTGTTTTATTTTAATATTTATGAATCTTTTTCTGCCTTAAGTAACTTTTTTAAACTTGCTTTTCTATTATTATCCTAAATGGCTTTATGCAATTGGCATGTGGTTAATACATGTAATGGAGTTTTGGTCATGAATGTGATTCTCTTGGCATTCTTTCTGATTTTTTTCTCTTTGCTGTTCATGTTGGCCACCTGAGACACTTTCTGATTTGTTTTTTTTTTTTTTATGATTTGTTTTTTTGGCATAACATTCTTTTTTTTTTCATAGTTGTTAGTATCATTTTTTATCAAATAACCTGATAAATTGTTACAGCAAGACTGCAGCAGCAGCCAAAACACTGATGCTTTCTAATGGCGCACTTTACCTCTGCTCTATTATCACTGCCCATTTCATTATTTGCAAGTTGATTACAGCTGTGTTTCTCAGGGGCTATGAAATATTCAGCAGCCTGCACTAGTCTGGGGAGAGTCACAGTCCTTGCAGCTGAACACCTGCCCTCAAAGAGGAACCAAAAACTTCTTGTGTTTAAAACTGATGGGGAAATTCCTTCTTTGTTTTAACTTTCCCACAATGCTGACTGATTGAAAGTTGCTGCTTTGCTTATAATTGTAATTGGGTGAGGGGAAGAATAAGAATAAATACATGACTACTGCATTACTGCCACGCTTGCCTAGCTACAGCAAAGAAGGAAAAAAATGTTGGCATAATTGGTTGCCTGTGTGTCAGTGTGAGGCAGTTGGCATTCTGGGTGGAGTTAGGAAAAAGCTCTCCTTTAAGGGCAAAAATTAACACTACGGGTTTTGTTCTCACACTTTGTCTCTCTGGAGGAGTAGCCAGCAGTGATTGACTGAAATGTGCAATATTTTACTTAGTAGGAAACAGATAAGATTTTTATAAACAGGATACTTCATCATTAAAGTAAAGAAACAATTGCTTTGACCTTGACACTGAATGAGTAAGGCCAGCATTGTGATAATTGAGAATGTAGCTAAGCAACAGTTCTCCAGGAGCTTGCACTGCTTTATTTTTAGTAGACTACACCAGTACGGGAGGGGAGAGTGTGTGTGTGGTGTGAATGAGTAAAGCAACTGGTTAATGCTTACAAAAAAGAAATTATTTCTGCCTTTGTGCAAAAAGCTTGAGTGTAACGTGCATTTATACCGATTTTAATTTGGGTCTGTGTCTAAAGAAAGTAATTGAATCATTATATCCTTCTGTGGTCTGAACAAGCAGATAGCCTGACAGCATCTCTGATTTCTTAAGCTGCTTTAGAGACTTGAGTGTCTTCTGAAAATTAATGGTGTAGAAGAAATGGTGTATTACTGCAGAAATAGTCTATTTTATATCTATTTCTGCTTACTTTGTCAGTAATTGCATTTCCTAACCATATTACGGCTAGCACTGTACGCTTGAAATATTTATTGCTTTAGCTTTAGTCATACATAACTCCCTACAGAGTTAACAGTGTTAAGACCCTTTAAATCCAAAATAAACATCCAAGGAAAGGAAGGTACTTTCTTCTAGGTAATTCAATTTACAAACTAAGTTATTTTAATTCTTCATGTAGACAATGGAAAGAAAATCAGTCTGACAAGTTTGGCGGTTTTATCATGTAGGCATTACAGGATTGATTGCAACCACATGGCCACTCTGTCCTCCCCTAACTAAAAGTATTCCAAGGCTGCTGCTAGTGAAAAGTTTGCAGCCTCTTCACCTGTCTCTGTTCCTAGTAAATCTCTCATAATTGAACTGGATGTGCTTTCTTTAGATACCAAACAAATACTATTGCTAAGTAAAGATGAGTTCCTGCTCATAAAACCCAAGCAATTGCAGAAATCTCTCTGAATACTGTCCATGCATGGACATAAACTGCCCTAACTTCACATATAGGAGCCTTTAATTCTGATTTGGTCTATGAAATCCAAGGTGAGAGAATAAAAATATCTTAATTCTCAGCCTAACTTCTTTATCAGATCTTTGAAAGTCAGATAGTAAACAGACAAAAATAATAAAAAGGAACTTAAAAACTGTATTAGTTGTCCTTGGGTATTTTAAATGCAGGAAGGAGACTTTTTCTAAAGTACTTTTCTCTGGATATGATTTTGAATTTATAGAAACAGAGGATAATGAATATTGTCTTTTATTTTCTCATAGTGTGGCGTTATTGGATTCAGAAGTGTGGATTTTGGGTTTTTCTTCTTTATCTTTGTTTTATTGGGGTTTTTTTTGGTTTGTTTTTGTTGGGGTTTTTTTGCCTAGGAGGAAGCATTTGTCAAGACTGTATATCACTTCAACATCAAGCTCTACAGAGTTCCAAGGTAATTATTTGTGCAACTGCTTTGTTTCCTGTGATGATCAGATTGGCTGTAGTTCAGTTTTCTTGAAGACCCCTGTAATTTATGAAGGTGCCAGTGCTAAGCAATTAAACTGGGTCGCAGCAACAGCTTTTATAGAAGCTGTTGCATACAGCTTTATGATCCATGATGTGCTGTGTGAGATTGCCAGTGTGTGTGTATAAAATAAAGATGAGATACGTTTTGAAAATACAGTTATTGTTTTCATGGCTTAAAAAGCAGCAATGTCAGCTGAAAGGTGTAAAATAGCTGGATATAGGTCTGTATATGGTCATTCAGAAAATCTTTGCTTACCTCTCGGTATCCTGGTTTTCTAGCTGGTTGTCTTCTGGGATCTGTGCAAGAGGCACCATGTGCTCTGCAGCACTGACACAGGCTTTTCTGCCCCAGGTGATGGGAGTTTTGGTCAGTGGATCTGTTTTGGTCAAGCAGAGCGATGACTACCTCATTGGAAATCACAATCTTTACTCACTTTGCTAAGTTCTTAAAAGCTGTTTCTGCTGTTGCAATTGCTGTGGGTGCTGCAGATCTGTACATCACGTTTGCTCATTTCAAAGCCTGTTTTTGAGAGCATAGCTCATGAGGTCTCCATGGGTATGGCCAGAAGTTAAATAACAAAATAGACAGCTGGGGGCTCAAATTTCGTGTTCAAGTTACACAACTATCCCACTGCAGCAGGTATAGAAAAGAATGCTGTGGTTAGGAAGCTGGTCTGGGCATGGAATCTGAAAAGCAAATCTGATATCTTTGCATGAAGACCAGGGAGATCCAGTCTGCAGTGTGTAGGCTGATGCTGCTTGCATTCATTTATTGGTTGCATTCATTTACTGGATGTCTGATGAGATTTGAGCAGCATTCGATTTATACTGGGTTGCCACTTAAATAATTAACATCTCCCAACACCTGGCAGATGGTGAATTTTCAAACACTGCAGTTATTTTTTTATCCCAAGTATCCCTGGGTGGCTGTTACTAATAAGTAATGATATGGTACCAGACTGGATTTGCTTGTATGTAATGCACGTAGTTTGCATCTGAGTTGTGAAACTGTGGGAAGATTTCAGGTCTCTTTCTTAGCACAGTAATAGCTTTGAATCTTTTTGGGGAGCCAGTGTTTGCTACTGCATGCCAAACAGGTAGTATTTACTTACAGTGTATTGATAATACCATAAGTAAAAAACTTCCAAGGTAACCACATTGCACTAACTGAAGTGGTACATGCTCCTAACTTTTCCTAAAGGAATGATGGTTGCTCAGACAAGTTTGCTGGTTTAGCTTTTCCTTTGTAAAAAGAGAGCACATCTCTGGGAATGTACTGAGTTACCACAACTTGTCTGACCAGGCAGTTCCTGAGCTACAGTGTGGATCTGCTGAGAGTTCTTCTCTCAGCCTCTTTTTGTTACCTGTACATAGTGCAGAGATGCTTCAATCCCATATCTTGGCCCCATGAGAAATGCATAAATATAACTTTCATAGAAACATTGCTGCTTTGTACTATTTGTCTTTCAAATGAATATAGAAATCTGAGAGGTTGAACAGGCATCATAAGATAAAGTTAATGTAAAAATCAATTTAATACCACCCGTGCTTCTGGAGTCTTACCTTGTGGAAGCCAGAGGACTTGTGATAGTTGTCTTTAAATCTGTCAAAGAAGAAGCGGTTTAGTTTTGAACTCTCATTCTCTGTGTAAGATTCTCGGATCTGGAAATGAAACACCTCTGACAGGTGAGGGGGGTTTCTCTCTCTTCCCTGTTGACTAGTTCATCATTTTGGAAAGTCTGTTTCCAATAAAAATGTGTTGATGGCCCTGCGTGTGTAAAGGGCTTGGGTAACCTGAACTCTTGACTCTTGCACAGAAAATCAGAAATTGTAAATGAGTTGTCCTGCCATGTAATCCTCCATCAGCATTAGACGGTGACACAGGGCTATCTGAGCACAGCTGTAGGTCCAGTGAATTATCCTTCCAGTTCAAGAAGGCTGGGAATCCTACAGCCAAGGGGAGGAGGGAGAAAGGAAGGTTCTTTTATTGGGGTTCCAGGTTCTTTAAAAAGGCTGTATATATTTCTCTGAGCCTGTTCATAGTACAGCCCAGTAACAGCAGTTTGGCCTTGGGTGATGCTGGAAAGTGGGAACAGGATCCTTTCAGCCATCTGTGTTGGTATCAGGCTTGAGCCTCGCAGTGTGGGATTTTTGTCTGTGTGAAAAAACAAACCACCCCTCCATGGGTGACTTGACAGGTATGGCTTAGAGAGTGACCAAAGGAAGTACCTGCACATGGAGGAAGGCAGATGTGGCCAGTGATAAAGGAAGTGGGTGAATTGAGGCCTTCTTTAGCCAGACTGCTGAGGGTCTCTCAGTCTCTCTCATGTCTCCAGGCACTGCATGCACAGACAGGTCTGGGTATTTCACTAAGGGGTTCCTCCCCAAGGCTAGTATGGCTCTATTACATCAAGGTCTATGATTCTGTGATTCTAAGGGGTGAAAAGCCTTTTTTCTCAGAGTGCCTTCAGTGCACAGGGCACATGGTTTTGCACTTAAAATTTACAGCTTGCCTGTGTTGGAAGTTACTCAGGTATAGCTGCTTTGCTTTCTGTTTCCATCCTGCCCATTTTGCTAATAACATTCACAGGCAAACAGTCCACTGTTGCACCCAGGGGTTGGGGTTTGTATATATTCAGTATAAAGAAACCATATAAGCTTCAGCTTGAACCCTCTCCTTTTTACTTGTGTGAGTTTGGGGGGGTTGAGGTTGGTTGTTTTATTTGAGAGGTTGGGGGGGAGCAGAGGGGTTGTGGGTTTTCTAGTTTCCTTTCTTCTGGAAAGCCCCCTCTCCTTGCCTGTAGCATTTCCCTTTCTTTGAGTTGATAAAAGCCTTTTCTGTTTGTGTTGATGCTAATGGGCTCCACCATGTTGGCTAGGATAGAGCCTCAAGACATCTCTTATCTTTGCTGCTGTCAGTAGTAGGTTCTGCACGTCTGCATGTGTCCTTCCCTGAGATGTCAGGTTTTCCCTCTGTTTTCTTTAGATTGCCCTTCCAGATGGCCTGCTCTCCTGCAGGAGTAAGTACCCCCAGGCAAGGGCACTCAGCTGCAGCTCCTCAATCTGAAAGGGTCATAAATACATGAAGTTTGGGCTTTTCATTACACTGAACGAAACAGGAGGAGCTGTCTTGTCAGCATGCTCCCAAGGGGAGGATCTGCACTAAAAGGTCTGCATAACAGCAAGGGAGGCAAAAAAAACCCCTTTCAGAGCAATGTCCCTAGGCTGGGTGTTGGTGACTTGGAGTCAGTGATCTCAGAGGTCATCTGTAGGTCTGACTATAGCTTGCTGCCTCACCTTTATCTCTTCATTTTTCTTCCTCCTTTGCCATTTGGGTGACACTGCTGTTAATTGTGGATGCCTGTGGCTGTTGGGAAGGCCGCTAGCTGTGAGCACCAGCAGGTTGTCCCCTGCTCAAAATTAACTCGCACACTTATCCTCATGGGTCTCCAGCATGAGGCTGAAGTTCACAAGGAGCACAGTTCGAAGGTGATGTTTTGGGGAGGTGAGGATCCATGATGAGATGTCAGCCCCGCTGGCCATCAGTGAGCTGGGAAGGGACATGAGCTGGAGCTGACTGCTGTAACCTGTTACAGACCAAGCTTTCCTGGAGCTGGAGGACATGTAAGTGGAAGGAAGGAGGTGCAGGAGTCAAGCTTGTGCGGGTCTGCCTTCAACAAGGTGTGGGAAAGCAAGCAAGCAGAGATTCCTACAATACTGCTCGATATATGGTGCATTTAACATAACATGCCCTTCTTGGACATAATATAAAGGAATTAAGGAGCTGCCTCGCAACAGGAGTTAATGTTGTTTTATTTAGACCTGTCCTACAGAAGTAGAGTGACTCAAATATTCCTGTGATGGGTTTGCATCCCTGGGACTACAGTGGTGGGTGTCTGAACTGCGTCGACTGCAAAAATAGGCTTACACAGCAGGAATGACTAAGGCAGTTACGGAGCTGCATGAATGATTAATTTACCCTGCTTTTGTTTCACGTCTGATCCCAGGCCCTTTGCAAAAGAAACAAAAAAAAAAAAAAAAAAAAAGCCAGTTTTGGAAGATGTTTTTAAAATAAACCAATGACAGTTGTAATAACAGCTTTACTACAGAAATGGGCACCAAAACTGCTCCAAGAGGAGCAGAGTAAAAAATCAGCTGCTACCATATCNAAACAAAAAAAAAAAAAAAGAAAAGGCAGTTTTGGAAGATGTTTTTAAAATAAACCAATGACAGTTGTAATAACAGCTTTACTACAGAAATGGGCACCAAAACTGCTCCAAGAGGAGCAGAGTAAAAAATCAGCTGCTACCATATCTCTGTAACATGAATATTTGAAATTTGTAGACAAATGATCCCCCAATACTTTGCAAACAGAATATCTATTTACATTTTAGGAGGCTAATTGTTTTTCTTCAAATAGGATATATAGTGGCATAGTGGTAGTGCTTTCTTAATAACCCTCCTTTAAGCTCGGTTTAGAAAGCATTTGTCTTGTTATTTAAATTACTCCACATATTTGAGACAGACTTCAGCTCAAAACCGGCCTAACACGTGCTAGACACATATTGATTTTTTTTTGTCTTAGCCCAACATTTCCCCTGGGCATCGTATTATTTATTCATAAAGGAGAAATGATGTCTGACAGGCAGTTAGAGGGGTGTAGAGCTGTAGCCCAGAAACAATGTGAAGAGATTTGCAAGGACCCCAAGAAATCAATGTGCTGATGCTAAAGAGTAGCCTTTAAATTCTGAGCACACATTCTTGCAATCATTCAGTGTGGAAAAGGAAATTTAAATAACAAATAGTTACTATTAAAACTGCAGGCCTAAATTTTCATTCATCTTTATTCCAATTATCCGAGCCAAGGTGGAAGTAGACACTGAAGGCAGCTAGCAGAGCCCAGACATCTCTCAGTCATAAAGCAGGGCTTGCTGCTCTAGCCCTAATTTGCACTTTGTAAGTAGATTTCTGTTGGAAGTAAGATATTTTTATCAATAAAGGTTTAAAACCCAAATGTTGTTCAGAGAGACAAGATATTTCCTAAAATGTGCATGATTCATAAGCACTTACTCAATTGAGTGTTAGACTGATGTCTGTACAGCAGATTAAAATAATAAATAGCTGGTAATCTTAGAATGTGAATTGAAATATTTTGATAAGCTAATCATTGTGATAGACCTGTTTGGAAAAAAAAAGTAGGGAAAAAGAGATTTGTTCTGGTTTTGTTCATTCAGAATTAGATCACAGAATACTCTCAAGCAGTATTTGCTGGTAGGTGATATATTTTATTTCAAAAAATGCTTTCTCTTCTGGGAGAAAAAATCGCACTCACAGGTAATCTTTAGAAAAACTTTTATCCACCACTGTACTTCTTTCAGCAAGATAACTTCAATAATTGAAGTATTATATTTAAAATGAGAGAGGCACCTGAATATCTGGTAAAATCAGGCCACTACAGAAATTGTTTCTTGTTATTTAAAACCCAGATAATGCAGTCAAAAAGATAGAACATCATCAGGTAATTAAATATTTCATCTTAGTATATGAACACAAGGGAGCTGAACTAAATTTGTTCTGGCACTTCTTGACTTTCTAGTACTTGACTTTGAACCTGAATGTCCTTTGATAAATAGGGTTGTGAATTTCAACCTTTGCTTTGCATATTTTGAGGGGGAGGGGGAAATGTGAGAAAATAATTCATTTCTACTTTGTAAACATGAAGGTTACTGTCCTTCTCTTGGAAATAATTGTTTCCAAATGAAACCAAGGCACACAATAACCTCATGGAGCTAAGAAGTTAACATATATTCCTTAAGTTAGTCTGCAAAACACCTTGTAGTTGTTTTCCTGAAAGAAGTCTTTGACTTCTTCAATCATGAGACATCACAATAAATGCAGTTTTGAATCAGTGAGCTGGGGCAGCGTAATCTGCACCCATCCAGAAAGAGTAAGAGTGCCTGAAGCATGCACACACTGTTTTTTGTTTTTATTTTTTCCCCCAGGAAGCAGGGTGGCTTTAAAAAGAAGGGGGAAATGTGGTACCTCGCTGCCATCTTCTAAGACATCAAATGAACTTTCACGTTTGGTGTTGTGTCATATAAAGATAGCATTGGGGAAGCACTACAGTGTTTTTTTCAGGCATATAAATCAATGGATTTGAAAATCTTATTTCATTTGACTCCATCTGAAGAAAATATAACAAAATGACATTTTTCAGGGCTGTTGTAGCTCTTGCAATGGCACTTTTTTTTTTATGGTTGCTATCTGATGAGAACATGAAGTCATGAAAATACTTTGTTTTGCAAAAATCAATGCATCTTGATTTGTTCTTGCAGATACTTTCAAACGCTGCCCTTAACTTGCAAGAGTTACCTTGTTTTTACAAGTAGGTTTTAAATAACAAATTTGCTGTCTGAATGTTAAGTAGTGGTTTTAAATGTCACTTTTCCGAATTGTTAAACTACAGCTGTAGTAATAATTCCTTTAATCTATTTAGATAGCTAGTAGCCGGTCAGTTAATGAGGTTTGATCATCCGAAGCTCAACTGCAACTCTCTGCCTCTCTGAACTCTGTTTTCTTAATTTAGTTCTGTCATTCCTGTTGTCAAGAACACAGCACTTTGCTTTTGACAGCAGAATAATACCCACCCCCAGATAATGCGCTAAACCATGAATACGTGCATTTTCTGCTTCACCAAACTGGAGTGCTCTTCAGGTCACTCAGATGGAGGATTTCTGCACCAGAGCTGGTCACCCAAGATATCCTTCTAGTCAAGGGAAGGAAGTAGCTGCTTTTAGGACATTGTCCATTTAACGTATTCTGGGAGGCTGATTTTATTGTGTGGTAAGTTGCATTTTATAAGGATGCTGTATTCTGAAGAGACTGTAGGTACCTAGTTATGGGGTGGATTCAGCTTCAGGCTGACACACTCATGTCACATTAATTCTGCCCAGCTGGGTCCTCATGTGAACACCACATCTCCCTTTAAATCAGTGGAGGTGTTCCTGTGGCTGGTGGCCAGGTACTGCACTGTGGGATTGCTCACTATGGACAATTGATGAGGCTGAACAGGGCACAGTGTTGTAGTCATCAGGATCCTGGGACTCACTGTGCTCTTCCAACCTACAGTTATTTAGGACAGTGATATATTAGAAAGCTAGCATGTTACCTATGGGCTTTACTTTGGGTGTTGATTCTTAGAAGCTTTGAGAGGACAATAGCAAAGGGCACTAAGCAAAAAAAATGAAAGGTAAGCCATATTTGGCTTAATAAATGAAAGGTAAGCCATATTTTTAACGGGCATTTCATTGTTCAGATTTACCCGAATACAGTACAGCAAAAAGTTCCCTTAGTTTTGTGATGTTGTTGTGTTCCTAAAATTGCTTTCTTCTGATGCTTTGCTGGAATTTTTAATGGAAAGTGGTTGATTTGGAATCCACCATTACAGAGGTTGTGCATGTGAAGAGAGGCCTGTGCATTTTCTATTTTCACCTTTTTTTTTCCCTAAGGAATAACTTACCATATGTAACATGTCTTTGGTTATACACCCCGCCTTGCCAAACAACAGATATTTTCAGAGGCTTAGTAATAGGTTGGCAGATATTAGCCTATCTCACATGTCAGTTGGACAAAAGGAAGCAATGCTGTTGAGACTGTCAGCTACTGAAAGGCAAATATATTTTAAGGCCAAGGTTTGTTACTGAGCTGAAATGGATCTCAGATGCCTCTGGTCTGTTAACTTTGCAAAATGGCTGAGCTAAGGAAAAATGACAGGTAAACTAGTATCTGAAATATTTTCTAACAGAATTAAATAGCAAGTACATATATAAATCAATTTATAAAATACCAAATTAGCTGTGGAACACTGAAGTTTCCAGCTGGTGCATACAGATATCTTACAAGTCATTAGAAGATAGTAACGTACAAAAACTTTTACAAGTCATTAGAAGGTAGTAACTTATGAAAACAACCAGCTTAGCTAAACTTGTTTTCTTGTGAGCATTTCTGTAATATTCATCATTCTTTCTTATCACAATGGTAGCACAAAGCAGCCTGATGTCATATTCAAAGCCCTTTGGGCCCATCCATCCGCATAGGCCTCCAGTTCACCTGTAATATCTGCTTCACCACTGTCCTGCTGTGTATTCAAACCATCTGTGCGCTTTATTCATTGCTGCTGCCGAAGTTAAGGATGAGCTGTGGGCAGACATAAACACACTTAACCTCATTTTCTCCTTTTAAATCCCTTCTTAAAATCTCCTCTGCGATAATCCCTGAAAGAAACAAAAGTAGGTTAGCGATAGGTTATGGCAGCCGCCTCTTATGCTGGGTGGTGCTGTCCCTTTGTTTCCTCCTACTTCCTTGTCAACCATACATATGCACCTGCTGGACTTTTTTTAATGTTTCAAGGCAGGATCCATCGTTTTTGTACTCTGAGTTTCCAATGTGCCTGTTGCCTGGCCTGAGACTCTGCAATGCAAGGAAGAGAAAATAACTGATGGCTCAGTGCTTCACAACTTCCAAAAGCTTTTTTCACAGCACCAAATGAGTAAAATGGGTGTTTTTATCATATGACAAAAGTGACAAATGAAGGCTTGTGTCCTTAATGAGGAATGTTCTATAAATACTTCTGTTAAATTTAAAGGCCTGAGATGAAGTACAGATATCTTAAGGGCTTGTGGCATTCCTTAGTCTTCTAATATCAGATAGAATCATAGAATAGTTAGGGTTGGAAAGGACCTTAAGATCATCAAGTCCCAACCCCCCTGCCATAAGCAGGGACACCTCACACTAAACCATGTCACCCAAGGCTTCGTCCAACCTGGCCTTGAACACTGCCAGGGATGGAGCACTCACAATTTCCTTGGGCAACCCATTCCAGTGCCCAACACCGATCCCTGAGGGACACCACTCATCACTGGCCTCCAGACACTAAGCCATTGACCACAACTCTTTGCATGCGGCCATCCAGCCAGTTCTTTATCCACCGAGTGCTCCACTTATCAAATTGATGTCTCTTCAATTTAGAGACAAGGGTGTTGTGTGGGACAGTGTCAAACGCTTTGCAGAAGTCCAGGTAGATGACACCAACTGCTCTACCCCTGTCCATCAGTTCCGTAGCCCCATCATAGAAGGCCACTAAATTGGTCAGGCTGGCTGCCACCAAGCACCTAGTGCTTCTTGGATCTCCCAGTGCTTCCATTTGTAGGCATATATTCAGCACTGCTGCAGATCAGGAGCTTGGCAAATGGGAGGTTTGAGTACAGATGGGACATTAGGTCAGTGTTCTCCCAAGCATCCATAGGAGCTCACTGCCAGAACCTATGGCACCAGTTTAATTATGGAAGAGCTTGGGTTGGAAGGATCCTTAAAGATCATCTAGTTCCAACCTCCCTGCCATGGGCAGGGACAGCTTTCATGAGATCAGGTTGCTAAAAGCCCAGAGCAAAACATAGTGCTGCAGCTGGTGTCTCAGGAGAGTGGAGTAGAGGAGAAGAGTACACACTCCTTTTCATGCGGTTGGCTTTCTGTGCTGTGAGAGCACAGTGCTGGCTCATGTTCAGTTTCTTATCAGACAACACCCTCAAGTCCTTCTTGGGGCTGCTATCAATCCATTCTTTGTCCAGCCTATGTTTGTGCCCTGACCTGGGTACAGGACCTTAATCATGACACTTCTTCAGGTCTCCTACTGTGGTGACTTTTTATGCCTTCCAGATTATGGACTGAAGGTGACATGATCCTATGGGCTACAGTGCTCAAAAAGTCAGTAATACAGGAGCCTTCCCCTACTGTGTAGACTGTGAGCTTTTCCATGGGGGCATGATGCATGCCTGTGCCACACAGACAGGCAGAGGCAGTATCGCAGGCATTAGGAGCTGTGGGGCAGCATGTGTTTTGCCAGGCATGTGGCAGAGTCACAGGATCCACACACTGCTATAATGCTCAGCTGAGCCTTGGTGCTGCTCCTATTGGGAGAGCTTCAGCCTGGGAAGATCTGGGTGTTTACCCTGGTGCAAAGGTTCCTCCACACCTGCAACATGTATGGAGACTTCTTACACCATACTATCAAAACATAAATACTACAAGAAATACAAATATTAAAGACTTTTTTCAATGTAAAATACATTTGTGCTGTTACTATTCAGTTGTTTTCTTAACATTTAAGTTTCAGTAGATTTTATCATTGCAATAAGGGTAGTGTTAATTAGAATAGCACATTTAATCAACAAACATTTATTGAGGGACAGTAGTCTTCCTGTAGATTGCATATCTCATAAAATCTCTCCAGTGTGCTGTTAAAAGCATTTGCTTCCTTTCATTGAAATATAGGGCCTACACACAATACATGGCAATGTGGGGTAAAGTTTTTAGCTACTGTTTGGGATAGGAGTATTGTAAATGCCATTGAATCTATTTTTTAATGTGTCTGATGGCAAAGCTGGGTGTTGTACTTTTTTTATACAGGGTTTGATGGTGTTCCCTTTCTGAAATCATGCTAAATCTCAATATATGGCTTTTTTGGTGTATAGGAACATTATGATTTTAAATATCACTATTTATGACACTTTTGAGATAAGTAGCGTATACTAGGGAGAAATTAAACTTCCTTTTCAGTGATGTAAATCCTCTTGGTGATGTCTTTAGGTGAGCCATTGCTCTCTATCAGTAAAGCTGGTACTCTTCGAGGTCCAGGTACCTGGTGTCTTTTGCACGAAGATTATCTTCATTTTGTGTGCTAGATAAGAGGAATGCTTCCATGACAGATTGACTCATTTTATGATGGTGGATTGAGGTTGCTGGCATACGCTGCCAGAAAACTTAGTGAATAGGAGAAGTGTATAAACATTATTTAAGTATTTTCTGTATTTGTGGGATATCTGTCTATATGCACACACATAATGCATTTCTAATTCATGCTTGAACGAACATAACTACATCGCTTTTAATTGTCTGAAAGAGGTTCTAGAGTGAAAGTATAAGATATAATACTTAAAATATAATACTACACTTCTTGCTTGTTGAGAAAGTCATACAATGGAAATAATCTAAAACCACGAAATCAGAAGTATTAGGTCAGGCTTTTCCAAGCTGAATTAAAACATATTTGAAAGGAAGATCTCTCAGATGCAGCAAAGTTAGTTTATTTTTGTTACTCCAGAGAGTTTAAACTAGATACTCATGTTCAGGGTTGAAGAGGAGGTCAGTACCTGTGGGACTTCTACTGCAAGGACTTGCCTCCCTGTGGACACTGTCAGCAAAGCTGCCTGTTACGATGACACTTTTGGTAGACAGTGTAGACACTGGGATACTTTCTATCATGCATATGAATCCATATGTATCCATATTCAGTTTAAGCAACCATCAAATCATAGCAGCTTGGCTCAGTAGTGGTTTGGCCCCTCAACTATATTTAGTCTTGTGACTAAAACCTACTGTATTCTCTTGCAGCTATTTTATGCAAGGCATAACTTAACGGGTACTTGGGAATTTAGATTGACTATTGTTAATCAGTGAAATATCCATGTAATACTAATTCTTCTAAAGAAAGAATTGAGCACTCTCTGCGTTGACACCACAAGCAATGGATGTGGGCTTGGGCTTTCAGCCTTACTTCTGCATGTTCTTATGTCTGTATATTAAAATGCTGTATATTGTCTGAAGCCATCAAAACCGTTTTAACTTTGTGGCCATCCATTAAACAGAACAAGCTGCAAACATCCCATTGAATATAACCTTTCTTTAGAGCTATTGATGGACTTCTTTTCAGAGCTAGTGAAGCTGGAGTCTGCAACTTGCTTTGAGGTAACTGAAAAAGAAAATGGGAAGGATCAGTCCTATCAGTACACCATTGTTATGTTCCTATTTAGAGGCCTTTTAAATATGCCTTTGCAAACGATTGCCTTAAAGCTTTTAACCTTCTTGCACTGTAGAAGCTGAGTAACATTGTCAGTGCTTATTCACAGCGTACTCTTGGCATATGTTCCTGCAGTCCCCATCAGGCAAAATCCCCCTCAAATTAAATGAACTTTTTGCCTGACACAGTCTCTCATTCTAACTAAATTAGCAGTAATATTTTTTGCTCTGAGCACATTCCCTGATAATTGTCCTCCACTAGTAAAAATGTCACCGTATCAGTGCGATACAAGAGCTTTTAATTCTTTAAACCCAGCAACCATCTTTTATTTCAGGACTGGTTCTGTGCGAAGAGGAGATGGTTGTTTGTTTGTTTGTTTGTTTTTGTATTGTGAGAGAGATCACTCCTAAAGACAAACCCGAGGGTATAATTAGGATATTGTATTCTGAAATTACCACTTTAGAATATGTGACATTTGAAGTTCATCCCCAGTGAGCACCTTCTGCATTAGGGATTGGGGTGGCCAGGTCTAGGAGGACTGTGTTCCTTTTTTAGTGCTTTTATTTTCCAGGTATGCATTAATATTGACAAGAGGCTGATTCATGCTAGACTACATTTTCAGTATGGATTTAATTCCACCAGGAATCAGGGTACTGAAACGTGCTGCATGGCAGCTGCCACAGCAGCATTTTTAATCAAATAATAGATTCCAGCTGGTGGGGAGTCAACTGGGTTCTGAAGTAGACATGACTTAGTGCAGATTTTCCTTATTTCTTTAATAAAGCACATTACCTTTCCATATTAAGCAAATGTAAATGGAGGAGGGAAAGTGAAGGAAAGCAAATTTGCTAGGTTTGCTAGAAGTAAAACTAATCATTGTAACCTCATGAAATGAGTTAAAGGAGAATATGGGGGTCTGTGTTCTGAGGGGTAAATTAACTTGGACTCTTCTCACGTATCATGAAATGATTTCTGGTTTGCAGGTGTGCTTGTGATTGCAAGGCTCATTTTCTATACTCTGTCCTTGAATATTGCATGGGTTACTCTTTGGCTACCTACTACTGTCACCAGGAGTCATCCACACAGTATTTACCTGGCTAAGTTACAGTGTGGTGGTGTGAATGGTTAACCCCAACAGCCATGTGGGAATCTTTCTGATGTCACTGAACTGAACATCATTTCAGGCACACCTTTTCCAGTAATGCCTTTTTTCACACTCTTACTAAAAGTGTAAAGATTTTGATAGGATTAGATCATGAAGACCTTATTGATATGTACAGCCAAAACAATGTATTTGTGCTGCAAAGCTAAATCTAATGGTGTTGGAAAGGTCAGTGCATATTAGAAAATGTCTACAGGTGCTGCCTTTTCAATGGTATTTCTTGGTAGCTTCTATCCCACGATCTAAGCTCAGTACTTCACCAGACTAAGCAACTCATTCATCACATCTTGTTTAACAGGCTTAGTTCATGCTGTTGAAAGAAATGGCAAATGCTACAACCCCCCCAGTACATTGGCTAAGGCTTTTTCTTCTCCTGGTTTTCTCCCAGTCTGGAAGCTGTAAGTGATATATGCTTGCTAGTTGTCTTCCTGTTATTTCACCGTTCGGTGTTCTTCACACAGCTGAGGTGAAGTTCAGCATCACACCACCAGAATCAGCAGGGTCTTTGTGGGAGCAGGTATTCTGCTGTCTTGTTTGCAGCTGAGGAGCATGAACCTTTGTGGAGCTGATAACTCCCATCCCTTTAGCTCAGGCTGCAGAGATTTGGTATTATACACAGCCCAGATGGAAAGTAAATAGAGTATGAAAAAGCATATCTGGTGTGAGAAGACCGTTTCTGAGCTGGGTGATCCTCATTCCATCCCAGTCCCCCTGAGGTCACTTGTTTCAATCAGGAGCTGCTGCATGATAGCAAGATGAAAGGTGTTGGAAGCAATCAGACCTCTTCATGACATCTGCTGAAAGTTACAAGCTAAGTTTTTTCTTAAACCAAAGCTTTTATTTTTACTTTTACTTGTGTGTTTGTTTCTTTGTTTATTCAGAACTTCAGTAAGAGTCCTGTGGAAGAGTAATCAGGTGTATTTTTGTATAGATGGCTGCAATTAGTATAAATCTATCAATCCAAACTAGCAAGAAGGTATTGATTGCAGGGTTTTTTGCACTACCTTCTGACAAGATGGAGAAGTGTCAAGAGAAAAACAAAGCCAGATTGATCTCATCATTTCAGGAGTTGTCTTGAAAATAAAAATAAATATTCACATAGCTTGAATTTATTGCCTGTATTTTTGATATGACATTTCTGTAGTTATTGTCTGTTTCTGACATTACAATATACAGTAGAGACTTTTTGTGTTAGTTTTGGTTTTGCCGTGTTAGTTGCCTCTTTCCTTATGTAGCTTATTGATATCATCAGTAAGTTTGCAAATGGTTCTGAACGTGGAAAATGTGCAGAAAAAGTAATCTGAAATATAGCCAGTACTGATAGGAGTTTGAAGGAGATGCTTAGGTAAGTTTTTGTATTGAGTGTTATGAAAAATACATATTAATCTTCTGTTGTGCATTGGTAATTCAGGAGATGCGCTGGAAGCCTGATTGCTTATTTCTGTGGTCAAACCTAATTTATTTTGATAGAATTGAAGCTTACTTTTTTCATACAGAAGCAATACTTGGCCTTTTTGAGACGTTAATGAAACAACATGGAGAAAAAAAATCATCCCAGAGCAGCCAGGTGTGTTTTGGCCAGGCACTTTCCTGTACACCAAGAACTCAGCCTCAGGTCTCTCGTCTAACACATCCTGAACAAAGGCTGTTTAATGCAGACAGTCAATGGCTTTTGGTCAGTTACTGTTATCTCCTGTTTTCTCCTGCTCTCTTTATTCATCTGGAAATCTTAATCCACATCTGGGAAATGCATCTAATATCCACTTCCTTGGGAAGTGATGTATTACTGCAAAAACATATGCATTGCCTTCAATTTCAAAACAAATTTGATTAATTTGGAGCCAGCTTTGGTAATTTAAACTAACCTGGGTGAGCAGTGGATATGTTCACATTTTCAGAGGGACCTTTATGTTCTCTAAGGTCTATGCTGATGCATGTCCAACAGTTGAGGTTGTGATGACCAGGTTAAAGGTAAGGGTTTGTCTACAACCTTGTTGACTGGATTGGCAGTAGACAGGCTTTCATTTGGGTGTATTGAGTTTCATGTACCACCTGCAAAGATTTGAACAACAGTTGTTGGGTTTACTGAAGTTGTGTCAGTTTTGCAGGATTCATTTCAATGAAAACTGATAAAGGAAGGGTAAAAGACTACATATTGGTTTAAGAAAGCAGCTATTTCAGAACTAATTAGTCTATTTATGAAATAATCTAATAAATATTTAATTATTTGCTTGATTCTTATAAACAAATACTTGTGCTTGTAGATGCTAATTACTTAAGCAGAGCTCTTCACTTTGCATGGGCAGAGTTATATTTGTGTTGAAGTGTTTGTTGTGTTCATGCCAAAAAACGACCAAAAACCCTCATTAGGATCTGATCCTTCAAATGTGCATGTGCTTAACTTGACTGCTCAAATAATGTTGTTTTGGCAGTGTTGATTTCAATACTTTGATCATGAAATACCTCATGTAAGGGGGGGAATTAATACAGCAGTGGTGTTGATCTGTATAAACAGTCATTAATGACTACACATTGCACTCTTCCCCAGGGCAGAAAACCATGTTTCTGCTGAGTTGATGGATTAAACCAATTTGCTCACCAGAAATATTTACTGTCTTGAGATCCATTTTGCTGCTGCTATCTTATCCTGAACTTGGACTTCAGAGTGACTCTTCCTGTATTTTGCTGTACATGGGTTTCTCTGGGTGCTGCTTTCCAGTGTTCAGGCTCGTAATCCTATTCACAATGTATTACCTGCAATATCTTTGTCTCAGTTCCCTGAGCTAGACTAGGGATAGCACAAAGACATTTATAAAGGTAAACAAGAATACTACTTGAGTGATTTTACAACTAACAGAAGATAATTTGTTTGCCCAGTGAAAGAGGAATGTTTATTATCTAGCAAGGAAAAAGTACTTTCCCTTCAGGCTTTACTAAGTGGAAAAAATTACTGCATCTTAATGCTGACTGGAGGCTCTCAACCTCTCGTGTAGATACCAGCTGAGGTTTTGGGGGATAGAAAAGAAGAGTCTTGGGACCTACCAGGGGATGGGCTAAGGCAAGATTAAGAAAGAAGTATGGGAATAAGAATGAAAAGCCATGTAAAATTCATGAAGGGTGGGGAAAGGATATCAGCAGGAAGATGACAAGGGTGGATTTCTGTGATGGTTGCTCCTGAAGGATGGCTGGCAGACACTCCATCTGACAAAATTTCATATGCATTTCTGCCTGGCCAGCATCTCATTTATAAATCTAAGAAGGTATTTGAATTTCTTCTGTGCTGCTCCTGTGTGGAGTTCTTCCTGTGTTGGTTTCTGTGTTTATTTTCTCAAAGGAGAAAAAAAATTGCAGACTCCCCAGATATTCTAAGAAGAAAAGCCAGCCCTTTATTTAAGCTGGCTCTCAATATGCAGAAAGCTGCCTCCAAAAGAAAATGCTAATATTTGGTTTGGGGCTTTCCTGGGAACACAAATAAACTCCTGTTTATTTTTCGTCTTTGGAGATTTTGTAGGTGTTTTTATTTCTTCCTTGTTCTTTGAAGCCTTTTTTGCTACTTATCTAGCATCTCACATAACTTTGATATTTATCTTTGCAATAGAGTAATTTACATGAAGATATGCAGAGGTTTGAGAATGCTTTTTGAAGCAGTAGACAGAATAGGAAGCTAAAAATCATCTGTTTTCCATTTGGTATCTATTTTGCAGTGCATGTTGAAAGAGACATATGCTGCTGCATGTGTGATGAAGCTAATTCTGGCTTTGCCTTAGTGGAGTCGTTGACACTAGCTTCTATTCTGATGAATTAAATGAGGAATTATGAATTTAGGTTCACAGTAGGCTTTCTGGAGATAGCTTTGTTATTTGCTTGTTCAAAGCTCTGTGAAACTCACCCAGCCCCAGGTCCAGCCCTGCCACTGTGCTCTATTTCTTGAGGGTCATCCAAAGGAAGCTAGGAGTGACTGAAGGCTTCAGGAAGCTGCCGCACTGCTTCAGGTACAGCCTTGCTGTGAAACTAAAATCAGTTTTACCTGGTGAAGTGACAAAACCCCACTTAGGTCAGACTATCCCAGTCATCAGAGAGTTTTGTTTGCTGAGGCTACTGATGGCACTCCCAGTACCTTTGAGCATCAGAGACTCATGGAAATGGAGTACTGTAAAGGTGGATTTGTGAGTGGATAAATCTGTCCTTGACTCCACAGCATTTGCAGATTGTCTAAGTCAGGGATACTGCAGAGGATGGCCTGTGGCCAAGCACATGGTCATTTTGACTATGCACATCTGAGCCTTCATGAGTGGCATTGAAGGATTTCTTTTTAATGGGCATGTTAAACATGGGACAAATTTAATTTTAGTATTGTCATTTAAAGTAATTTCTGATACAGATGATTTGCTGGCAAATGACACATTAGGTCCACCATAATTTGAGGCTCATCCAAGTTTCTGCTCCTCTAAATGCAACTGATCCAAATGATGGTTCATCTGTGTACTTTAATGGAGATGAGTTGTTCTGACTGTGATGATGAATTCAATAGATAACCCTCCTGTGCATTAATAACAAAAATGTACCTGCCGTCACCTTCTTAAAAAGCCCCGAAACCTCAGTGTGGTTGGCTGTTACTATCATCCGCTGCAAGTGGAAACTGTTTTAAACACACAAATACCTCAAATTTCCCCATGGGTATTTTTAGTGCCGGATACAGTGTTACTATTGAGTATCTGAAAATATCACAAAAAAATTATGTTTAAGAATATTGAAAAATTGGCAAAACAATCTAAGCTGGTATCAAAGAAAAGAAACTAAAGCTTAGAATGAAACCCTCTATTATGAGGCATGTCATATTTTATACAGCAGGCACACTATGAAATATTCTGACAAAATTTCCCAATTCAGGCAAAATTTCACTGTGCGCTGATATGTTCACAAGGATACTCATCCCAGCTTTACTAAAGTAAGCACAGTAAAATTCTTGTAGAACCTAAATGTGTTGTGCATGTATAGTAGAAATGGCTATCATGAGATTTCATTGCATTTAGGTTCATGATGGCCTGTCTTTTTCTTTTTACTTTGATTTTCCCCCTACTTGTAGTTACTGAAATCCCTAAAGATTACAGGCAGAATGTCTGAAAGTACTCTTTAATGCTTGACAGTAAGGCTCTGACAGTGTTATAACAGATTTTAAGCACACAAACAATTGAAGGATAGTGCAATATGCAGTGTAGAGGGCTTACTGAAGAGGTACATGGGATTTGTGGCTTGTGATGGACAGTCTTTGATATAACAGTTTCAAAAATTAGATTAGGCTGTATATCATTTAAAATTCTTCCAGTTGTGCTGTAAATTTAATGGCAAGGTTTTGTTGAAATAAGCTCTTGTGGTCTGTAAGGAAGAAAATCAATCAGTGTGCACCTTATCATTTTTCTGTATCCTTGGTAGAGATGCAATTAAATTCAGTCTGAGAGGTCACAGTGTGGGGTATGCATTAACCTTGCACTAACCCTGTATATGATACTGCCACTGAGAATGAGTTAATAAAGGTATCAGTTGGAGCTGTACGTTTGTTCTCTTTTTTACAAATCTATCTGTGTTCACACACACTTCTAATTACATCTTTGTGCATAGAATTAGCAGATATCTAGGGTATTTGCAGTGCTGCTAATCAGGCTTTGGGCTAGTGTACGGTGGAATATACAGCAAAGTTCCACAGTTGGTGGCTGAAAACACTTAAATTCATTTGCTGAAGTTGATGTTAATGCAGGGATGTGTCAATGAGACAAAGCTTTGTTTCATTTCCAGACTCTGATGATATTTAAAACAGCAGCTGCAAAAAGTGCATTTAATTCCAAAATGCAATAGAGTTTCTGAATGCCATTTGCATTATACACATTTGCTCCAGATGGAAGAAATTAAATATCTCATTGAGAATTGGACAAGTACTTTGGTGGTGAAGAGACTCTTGACCTTTTTAGCCTTTTAAATTAAGTTATGGCGAGGTACTTGATTTTAGGTTTGATTTGGAAGGCCTCTTTAAAGAAGAACCACATGTTTCCCATAACACCTATTAAAAAAGCCCAGTACAGAGAGACATTAAGAATGTCACTGCAGTTTCAGGGGCAAGTTAGAGAAACATATCCAGTATGTCTTTTCCAGAGACTAACAGCAAGGGGTCGTCAATTTTTACTTCTAAACCATTTCTGCTCCTCCCCGTAAATGCATTTATTGTTACATGAGATTTCAGGATTTCTATTGAATATATTGAACAATGGGACATGAGAATGGGAAATGCAAAATTCATGTATCAAGTTATGAGATAGATCCAGGGGAAGTGGATTTGGGCAAACAACAGCCTCTTAGGCCAATCTTTAGAATATGTAATATTTTAGAGCAAATTTTGAGCAAAATAGTAAAGTCAGGGAAGCAAACAGAGAGCACGAGTAAATAAAAAGTCATTAATAAATATTTTGTGCCAAGGGTAGCTGTTTCATCTTCAGTTCTGTTGCTGAACAAAAGCAATAGATGTAATCCATCTCAATTTTGATAAAGATTTGAATATGATTCCCACATGGAGATTTATCAGTATGGTAAGAAAAGAAGGAGATTTATAGAATGGATTTTTAGTAGGTAGAGAATTTAATAAAGAGGAAATGGCAACATTAGTCTTGAAACGGGAGTGTTGGGCCAAAGGGAGACTGCTAATTAAGTTCCTCAAAGGAGATGAAACATGTTTGATATCTTCCTATCACTGTCACAAATAAGTAGTAGTATGCTTATGAATCTACAGATGACTCAAAGGTAAGAGTCACTGACATTTCAGAAGAGATTCATAGCATCGTGCAAGAAGAATAAGGTTTTCTTCCAACTTGGTGTAATAGATAGGGCATGAAATGTAAGTGTGCCAAGTGCAAGGCTGTGCTTTCAGGGAATAAGCATCTGAATTCAGTCTGTAGCTGGGAACTCATCAGCTGAAAATCAGGAAATAAATATGGCTAATGAGGTCATCTAGGACCATAATCTTAGATCTGTGGCCTATTGTAGATGTAGGATCCTAGGGGCTATCTTATCTAGGATTAAGCTACCAGTATGATGCTACTGTAATAAGATAAATGCATGATGATAGGAGAGGGGGTAAGGTATTTCTAGCAGAGAAAGAAAGTATTAACAACATATTTTGAAGTGTTGACAGTGTGATGAGGGGATTGACTCCACAACTCGTTAAAGTTGTAAAGTAGGTATGCTTTTATTCAGGGCTGAGGTGCATGGGGATAACTCCCCATTATATTTATTCTCTTAAGGTATACATATGCATTAGGTTACTCGATATGCTTATACATATTTATTATCTATCCCTACTTCATATTATAATGACCTAGAAGGTCCTTTGCATCTGTGCACTGCCCCCCTCTGGCCATGGGCGAGGGTCTCAGGATGAAGTAAATGAGTCTTCCTCTTGTGGGTGGGGGTCTTCAAGATGAAGTAAGCAGTCTTCCTCACAGTGTACTTTTCACCTTTGGCACAGTTGCATGCTCCAGTGACCCATAATTAGCTGAAACCAGCCATATCTATAACTTTCTAATTAACTAGCAAAGATTTAAGACAGTGTGAACTTTCTGCAAAATTTATTATGGGATGGGCAAATGAGGAGTATCCCAAGCTAGCAGATGTTTGGGAGGCTGTTTCTAAACTAACAAGCCAACTGATAAGTTGAAGGATGCTGTGAAGCAATTCATGGTTATTTGGGTCACTAAATCCTGTTACCTCAACACAGACTTCTTCAAAGCTAAAGATACTTTTGAAGACCAGTGTGAAACAATTAACTCATGTTTAGTGGGGCCACCAAATTTCACAACTTACAACATAACTGTTGTTCTCTTTTGCAACTTCACTCTATGTTTTCCAGGCACTAGCTTTTCTTATACCAAGCCCTTGTACGTTAGTTGAACCCCCCTGTAATACCCCCCTGTACATTGGCTAAACCCCCTGTGTTAAGTGCACAGTGAGAATAGTCTGTACCATTTGCTTTAAAGAAAGACAAAGCCTTGGGTGGCATGGTTTAGTGTGAGGTGTCCCTGCCCATGGCAGGAGGGCTGGAACTAGATGATCTTAAGGTCCTTTCCAACCCTAACTATGATCCTATGAGTTCAGCCCAGAGCAGGCTCACAGAAGGGCTCTCAGGATAACCAGAGGGACAACATATCATGTGTTGTACCAGAAAGCACTCTAAAACCCTTAGCTTGTTCAGGTAATAAAGCAGATGAGATACCACTGTCTTCAGGAGGGTAAATACACAGGAGGAGAATAAACACCAGGGGGTGAAAGGAGATGAATTTTAGGTGAAATGATAGAGCAGGCATCAGGAAAGTAAACAGACCATGGGTGAAGAGAGGCCAGACAATAGAAAACAGTCCCTGGTTATCTCTGAAGTTTGTGACCAGCCGTTTCCTGGGTGTAGCAGAGGTAAAATATAAAGAGCAGCTTGAGGATGGAGTTTCTTCAGTTGATGAGAGGGACTCAGGAGCTTTCTTGCAGTCCTGTGCTCCTGTATGTATTTAAGGGTTTTCTCTTGAGGAGTGGGTTGTGCACATGCCTCTCTGTGTGTGGATGTTTTAATTAACTTGCTAGCTGCTTCCATGTGTTTGAGGTATTCCCCTGTGGTGCACGTGTCTGTGCACTGTGGGCAGCATGAACGAAGATGTGTTCTTGTGCATGCAGCTGCAGCACGGCAGAAAAAGGGAACACTTAAGAGAGAGCAAACTCTGCATCTCCTGGAGGGACAGTTGTCAGTCACATCCACTCATCTGGGGCCTTTTGCTGTTGTGGGAATGTGCTGAGTACCTGTTCCTCTTTGGATGGCCAGTGATCACTGCTGATGAGCACAACCTAAATATTGCCCTGCCCGCAGAGAAGTAGAAAATCTCTCTACAGCACTTTGATTTCCCTCTTGGAAGACTGCTTCTGCTGTGAAGGAAACTTAAGCAGTTTCACAGAATCTTAGGAGAGTTGCGGTGGGAACAGGCCTCTGGAAGTCATCTGGTCCAAACCCTTTCTCAAGCAGAGCCACCTAGAGCTGGCTGCCCAGGTTTTTTAGTATCTCCAAGGATGGAGATTCCACTACTTGTGGAAGTTTTTCTGTGGAAGTGGGTTGACATCACACAGACAGACATTAGATGGGAAGATTCCTGACAGTTGCAGGGAGATCTGGAGCTGAAGTGAGGTCTAGGTAGCTAAGATGCAGGAGATGAGGGAGAGACGAATCCTGATCGTGTGGTGAATGCCACATCCTGCATTCACATAGTTCCCAAGTGCAGTCTGGAGCTCTTAAATTGATTCATTGGTCAGGTTGACTTTCCACACCAGGTACACTATAGGTAACTACCAGCTGTGCTGTGCCACGTTCCAACAGCGTGTGCTGCCAAATGTAGACATATAGGTACCCTTAGATGCTGTAGTTGTGTCATCTATGCTCTGAGCAAAGCATGGTTTCTCTGATGCTTGCATGCTGCTGTTGGGAGAGGAACTTGGACATGTGAAGAAGGGAGACCCAGCATGAGAGGAGGATGTAGCCGGTGGTTTGCTGGGCTTAGAGGGTCAACCTACAGCCATACAGGCAGGCCTAGGGGATGGCAGCTCTGCACCAGGGCCGTGCTTGTGACACTCGGGCCAGAGCACGTGCCACTTCTCTGCTCCTGTCACTGCTCATATTCCCTCCTTGCATTGGTCCTCTGAGGTTCATAGGGCTTGGTGGGTTTCAGGAGAAAGCATGTGTCACCATTTCTGTTCTTCCTCATCTTGAAAAAGCAGAATTTAAGATTTCATAGGAAATCCAGCCATTTGTTTCATTAATTCATATGCTAAAGCTCGTCTTTCTTTAACTGCCACGCAAGAAAAGAGTGGGGATGACAGTTTATTCCACTTAGGGCACATTACACAATGGTTATCATTAGTGGGGCTGTATTCTGAAACATCTGCATGTTTTTTTTTTTCTTAAGATTATTCTCCACCTAGTTTCCATGATTACATCATTTACCCTTGACATGAATTACTATTTCTTCCAAATATATTAAACACATTGAGTCTTCATGGTTAAAGCAGGTTTAATATGCATTTTTAGGAAAGTATTGGACAGATTTCACTGATTTTGTTCCAAGAATTTTACTTGCTGATTTACTCTGCTTTGAGAGTGAGATTGTCTTTTGTGTCAGACGGGCAGCTTGGCAAGCCAACAAACGTGAGAATCGAGAGTGACTTGATGCTGCAAACAAGAATGTGTGATTTTTTTTCCTTCCTCTAGTTCTGTTTCATACCAACAGAAATGGCACATCTTCCACCTTTGCGTGGGTACAACTTCTACATTCTGCAGTGAATCCACAGGAGTTTGGTCGGGGCTTTCCCCAGGGGGACAAAGGAAGTGGTGACACTGTCCACCAAACCCACCACTGCTCTAAGAGAAAGCTGTTTCACAGTCCAAAGGAGCAAATGGATGTAATTGCGTTTTTCATGGCATAAAAACCTATGAACATGCTCAGGAACCATACATTTCACTGTATAATTTCCTGGTTGATGATGCCTTAAAATTGTAAAGCAGTTGTGTTAATTTTTATGTAGCAGTATGGTGAGGGATCAAGAATACTACTTAACCAGTATTGAACTTAAATTTGGACACTGAGGTCCGTAGGTTTATTCACTTAATACCTCTTGAATTTAGTACAGGTGATAATCGCTGCCAACCTTACCATTGCCTGTTCTTGCGGAAATACAAACTTGCTTGTTCAGACATGAGAGGTGATTTGGCAATGGTTGTCATAAACTCATTGCACAAAATGAAGAAAATTAGCCCAGAAGTTCACATCCTAATTATTGTTGCAGTTCAGATGTGGTGTGGGAACTGTTCTGTTTCAGGGAGTAAGGGAATACTAGCTCTTTCAGCCTTATTATTTTTGTATTATTACTGTCAGCATCATGATTCTGCCAAGTGAAAATATGTATCCAGACATTACGTGGTCTTCTGCTTTTCACAGCCCATTTTTTCTGTCTGTTGATGAGGGCAAGTTCTTTCACCATGGTCTGGAACTTCTTAATGGTGTTAGCAAAGAAATGTCCATTCCCACACTCTTAAATGAGAAAGTTGCTGCTGTTCTTACACTTGGGGTGGGAGAGGATCTAAGAAGATTGTATTACAGAAGATTGATTTCTGCTCTTCATGTAAAAGGTAAATCTGTTTCTAATCTGATTTGAGATAAGAATTCATAGTGACCATCTGTGTGAAGTTTTACTCATGGTAATTTAAAAGAAAAAAAGAAAAGAAATCTGGCTCAAAATCTCAGTGCCTTTTGTTTGATTTTGGGGTTGGGTTTTTTTTTTTATATCCCTGAATAAAGTTTCCTTGTCTGACATCTGAGGGAAGAGCATCTGCTTGAAAGATGTCTTTGGAGATTCTGAGTTACTACTCTTCACCTTTTTAAACAAGTTTTTCTCTCATGCTGCCTTGTGCAGCCAGTGAGAAGTCTCCAGCTGTTGTGGGCAAGCTCTAGATAATATAGACATTACCTAGTCTCATCTGACTTCATTAGAGAGAGAAACACACTTCACTCCTTAATATGAATGGCTTTGTTCATCTTGTCCCTAAAAAAATAAATTTGTGATTTGTTTTCGTTAGTCACAATTTTGACAGCTCTGCTAAAAATTATCATGCCTCACATTTCATCCTATTACAAAGAAAATTGCAACAGAATCAGAGGGCTGATAATACTTAGAAAGTCCAGTCTGTGGACTTTCTGTGGGCTTAAATTTTTCATTGTCTTGACAGCCTGTTTAGAAAGTCTGTATAAATTCCAGTGTGGATTTTCAGTAGGTTTCAATTAATATATTTATTGGGATGTGCAAATACTTCATACTTAGGTTGTATTCTAGTCCCACAGGAACTTTATGCCCCTGGACGTTCAAATAATTATCCTTTATTCACAGAAATGCTTACACTAATATTTAACATTCACATTACATAAAATAATGTACTTACATTAATGTAATATATTGACATTAATCTCAATACAAATGTAAAATGTTAATTGCATTTGCTTGAACTGTATTAGGTTAAGGATGCTACTGGGTATCATAGGGGACAGTGTTCCCAAAACTCCTTGACCTGCTTCACTGCAGGAAAGCAGTTAAAAGCCAAATGAGGAGATGAAAATATCTTTCACAGCTGTGACAGCACTACATATGTTACTACTTTGTGTGAAAATGCACAGAGACAATTTAAACTCTGCATTTGGCCGATTAGTCTCATGGTGTCTTTGACAATAAAGATGCCCTTGGCAAAACCTATCCAGAAAGGACAGAGTGGGTATTCCTGCAGAGGCTTCCTAGTATATTGGGATGCTTCTGGCATACAGATATTTGTAGCAGATGTTTCCAATTAACTGTAATAATTCTGAAAAATAAATGAACTTTCTTCAGGATCTCCTCAATGATTATTGATGTGGCCGCCATCTCCTCAGCCTGGAAAGCTTGCAGGCTTGGTGCTCAGGGTGGAGATGATAAAGAGTTGAAAAGCAACAATCTGACAGGTCCTTGTATAGGGGGAGAATGAGGATAGAACTTTTGTCTCAGTTTCTCTGTCTTTCCTTGCTTTTCTCCTCCAGCAAGCACTCCCGCATGATCAGCTCCAAGTGCCTGCCAAGGAAGGCAGCCAAGGCAGTGCTTGGGGACAGGGCAATGCCACCACCTGTCCACGATGCACCACACCAGGGTGTCGTGTCCAGGAGAGAGATTCATTTCTGCAGGCCAGTGTGGATGGCTGTGTTAAGCCCCTAGGTGTGCATAGTGCCAAAATTAAAGGATATTTTTCTTGGGTGCTCCAGAAGAGTGTTCTGTCTGTGGAAACTCGTGAGCTCCTCCAGGCTCTAGCAGCTCAGAAACGTTTCAGTGACGTACGGAGAGTTGAACTTGGTGTGGCTGTGCTGTGGAACACCAGAGTGAGTGTCAAGGTTTCTGGTATGCATCTCTTCAAGGCCCCAGGACTATTCTTGTCTACTGTCCACCAGCAGATGGGAAGCTGTACTATTAAAAAGAAATAAAAGGCAAAGAGTCTTTCTAAACTTGCACACAATTTTATATGGCTTTATTTTAGTTTAGTTACATTTCTGATTGAGTCTGTATTGCTTTATTTTCTTCCTTATCAGTGATTTTTTTCATACCTTTAGCTAGGTCTAAGTAGGATTGATTTGAACTTGGTGATTTAAATATTTTTTCTCTTTGTATTTTCTTGAAGCACACCAGTACTTTTGTCAGTTTTAATTATTACTCTTCTCATAGCTTTGTTGCAATACACATCTTTGCTCTGGTTTCACCTAGTTCTTCCTATACTCTTAAACACTTATATTTTAAATTTTTCAGCTCATATGGTAGATTCCCCTATTTGGCAGTGATTGCAAGCATCACCAGTGTCATTCATTTGCTTTAAATTTTGCTCCTTTAAAAAAATCAAAGCTGTGAAGCAAATTATTTGCTTAGGCATGCTCTGCTTTAAGATTCCAAGACAGACTTCATGAAAAAATGTGAAAGCTTTGGCTTTCACGGAAACCGGTGTAAGGTTTTGTGGAAGTTCATAGAATCATAGAATAGTTAGGGTTGGAAAGGACCTTAAGATCATCTAGTTCCAACCCCCCTGCCATAAGCAGGGACACCTCACATTAAACCATGCCACGCAAGGCTTCATCCAATCTGGCCTTGAACACTGCCAGGGATGGAGCACTCACAACCTCCCTGGGCAACCCATTCCAGTGCCTCACCACCCTAACAGGAAAGAATTTCTTCCTTATATCCAATCTAAACCTCTCCTGTTTAAGTTTGAACCCGTTACCCCTTGTCCTGTCACCTGAAGCTTTGTTCAGTGGAAAGATACTAAATCTTGTTTCAGGGCATTTTTCCTAAACTTTATCTGCAAGGCCACCAGACAGAAAGCTTCAGGCTGGTAAGTATCTGGTGGCCATCCAGCCTAGCCACTAAGCTCACTGATTTCGCTGAGTCTTAAAATCATAGAATAGTTAGGGTTGGAAAGGACCCTAAGATCATCAAGTCCCAACCCCCCTGCCATAAGCAGGGACACCTCACACTAAACCATGCCACCCAAGGCTTCATCCAACCTGGCCTTGAACACTGCCAGGGATGGAGCACTTACAACCTCCCTGGGTAACCCATTCCAGCATCTCACCACCCTAACAAGAAAGAATTTCTTCCTTATATCCAATCTAAACTTCCCCTGTTTAAGCTTGAANTAACCCATTCCAGCATCTCACCACCCTAACAAGAAAGAATTTCTTCCTTATATCCAATCTAAACTTCCCCTGTTTAAGCTTGAACCCATTACCCCTTGTCCTGTCACAACAATCTCTAATGAAGAGCCCCTCCCCAGCATTCTTATAGGCCCCCTTCAGATACTGGAAGCTGCTATGACATCTCCACGCAGCCTTCTCTTCTCCAGGCTAAACAGACCCAACTTTTTCAGCCTGTCTTCGTATAGGAGATCCTTCAGTCCCCTGATCACCTTCGTGGCCCTCCTCTGGACTTGTTCCAACAGTTCCATGTCCTTTTGATGTTGAGG
>NDXB01008162.1:0-10590 GCA_002631895.1 Agapornis roseicollis
TCGTGGCCTCCTCTGCACTTGTTCCAACAGCTCCATGTCCTTCTGATGTTGAGGACCCCAGAATTGTGCACATGGGTGCCCAGGCTGTGAGCCTGCTGGCTCACCAAGCAGAACTCCCTGTTCTCACAGCCACTGCTGCAGCTAAAGCAATTTGTCATCTCAGCAAGCTCCATTTTCAGAGCCCTGGAAGCCTGTCCAAGGACTTTGCTGATCTGATGCTAATTTCCAGACTAAATTTACTCCAGGCCAATTAAAAACCTACTTGTTCTGGTGCCAACATTTTTTCTCTTTCCCTCCAGTGTTTCTTTTTGCTCCTGGCTATTTTTACCTTTCATGCGGAGCAGCACACTCATTTCCTCTCTCGGATGCTGTTGTGCTGAGCTAAAAGAGCCAAGCTCTGCAGCCTCTGCTCGGATGACAAGTTCTCCATCCTCCCATCCATGTCCTGGAACTTCCTTGCACCTGCTTGCTTTGAATGACTCAGTCATGGCCATATCCAACCAGGACTTGGAGGAGCTAATCTAGACCTGCTCTTACCAACGGCTAACACTTTCCCAAGCAGTAAGTTTGGAGACCCACAAAGTACTGCTTCTCAGGGTGAATTAGAGCTGTGTGTCACTCTCATCTATCCTTTTATGCTTCTCTTGACCCAGGGGGAGATTTCCTTCATCCATGGTGGGATTGTCCATGTGCCAGAGAATACAAAGCATCTCTTATGTAGTGTTAGCTGTAGACCTGGTTATTCCTAACCTCCGGGTCGAACTGGTAAATCACAGCTATACATTCCATGTCACAGCATTTTCCTCCTTCCTTTTGCACGTATCTCTTGGGTTCAAGGCCGGAGGCAAAGGCACATTGGAAGAAAATTGCTTCTAAGTTCATTTTGTATTTTGAAGAGCCAAAAGGAAAGAAACGTACCTCACAAGAAAATGATTTTAGCATAAGGGAACAACTAGCTAGATCCTAAGTTCTCTCCTCTCCCCTCCTCTCCTGTCTTCTCCTTTCATCTCCTCTTCCGTCTCTACCCTTCCCCTTCCATACTTGAAGGCATTTAAAAGACATGTAAATACAGCACTTTGGGACATGGCTTAGTGGTGGACTTGGCAGTGCTGAGTTAACAGTTGGACTCAATGTTCTCAAAGGTCTTTTGCAACCTAAACAATTCTATGATTCCATGATTCCCTTCCCTTCTCTTCCATTGTCCCCTTATCTTCCCCTCTCTTTTCTTCTCCTTTCCTTTCTTTTCCTTCTATTTCTCCCTAGAAAGGTCATTAAACTTTCAGTCTTTCATAAGCAAGATAATGGATTTGGATAGTAAAAGTGGTATCTGGAATGGAGACACTAGAAGGACAAGTGGACTATTGTTATTTTACACATAATTAATAGCTTGAACGTGACATTGCCATCAGCATCCAGAACTACACCTTCTTAAACTACTTGAACCCTGTGTTTCTTGATGGGGAGCAAAAAGCCAATCCGACTTTGTATATATCTCATCTATGGGATGACTTTCACCCTCTAATGAACTGAAGCATGTACTCTACTTTGGGTGCCATGGGTGGTGAGTGCCATGGATGGTGAGTGCCATGGATGATGAGTGCCATGGATGGTGAGTGCCATGGATGGTGAGTGCCATGGATGGTGAGTCACTGGCCAAGGAATGTAAGGCCAGTATTTCTAATGAGTTGAACCTTTGGGTTTCCACAGTGTCAGCACCACTTCCTAGAGACATCACTGCAGGCTTGGAAATCATCCTCCCTCTTCCTGTAAATGCTCAAAAACAGACACATTCTTCCTCTGGATTTCACCCTTCAAAATTGTGGTGAAATCATTATTTTCATCTATTAAAAGAATTATGATAATACGCTATTAGGTACCGGCCAGGGAATGCAGTCAGACAAATGCAACACTAAAGCGTTGCCAACTCTTGTGATTTTATCTGGACCTTTATTACATGCTTTAAAAAACCCCAGACTTCAGAGTCATGGGATTAGATACAAATCTCAGGTTTCTCGTCTTTGTTTTTCCTTTTAATAAAGGGAAGGAAAGAAAGTTTGAACAGGTTCTGTAGATAGATTCTATTGATTCAAAAAGCAGATGAATGGCTGGAAAAAAGGGATTTTAAAAGGTAGATGATAATTGGAAACTGTTAAAGAATGTTTTAGTATCTATAGTCAAAAAAACAAAGAGAAGAGTAAACCAAGGGGGTTTTTAAAGCTGCTTTACAAAGGAAGTGAATGCAGTTATGAAAATAATACTAGAATGCCAATATATAATAACTACAGAAGCTCCAAAGCAAAAAATAGGAACTATAAGTTGTAGAGATTCCTGGGGAAGACAAATATTCCAGGGGGAAAAGGAGGAGGACAAAGTTGGGACAATAAGTAGGAGGTTTTAATAAACCACCATCAACAAGAATCCTAAGTGCAATATTAATTCATGGACAAATGTGGGCAAACGTGGAAAGACAGAACAGAGCTGGTAACAATAGTTCAGAAGCAGTAAATGTCTTCTAAGAAATATTTGTATTCCAGTTTTGGGGAAAATATAGATATATTATCTGATGATGATTAAATATCTTCCATAAAGACATAAAATCATAGAATTAAGTAGCTTGGAAAAGACCTTCAAGGTCATTGAGTCCAACTGTTATCCCAGGACTGCCAAGAACAGCTAGTAAAATCAGATACATAGATACTAGATATCCATATGATTGGCATCCTACATTTCCAAAAGAACTAACCAATGACCACTATGTGCTGCTGGGTTTGAGAAATAACTTCCATCCTGGGAACACAAATATTCTTTCTTAACAGAGGAAAAGAATAACCTGGGTACCACTGAGCTATCAGCCTGACAACAGTCATGGAAAAACTGATGGAGCCAACGACATCACTGACAAAACTAACACTGATTCACACAGAAAATAGGTCACATCAAGCCAATCTCACATCAGCTCTGATAGGCAAAAATGACAGCATGAATGTGGAGTATTTCCACAGGAATCTTGTAAATTACACCACTGGATAATCAACATGATGTACATTTAAGGAGATGAGAGTGTCATGATGACATGTCTAAGATGAGGGTGTAAACGCTTATGCACATCTTTGACCTAATACCATAGTTGTGCTCTAGTTGGATTTGTCTGTATCCTTCCATTATTTACAACTCTTATCAATGGCTAAGCAAGAGCATGAAAATCATTATGGATAAACATAGCAGATGACACTGGGATTGGCAAGAACAATAAACTATAAAACCCAAGACAGATTGCTAACAGAAGGCAAGGCGCTGTGGTTGATATACTGAGCATAAGCAAACTACTGGTACTTTCATAGGACCAAATGTAAGACCACATGCTGAAAAATGACACATATGGGCCTGATTTACCAAATGGGAGCAGGGGGCACGGTTTGACTCTCTGGAAGGCAGCAAGTCCAGTGGGGATATGGAGGTCATGGTGGATATGGTTCAGAAATGGTTCAGACAGAGCAATGGCCTTGCAGCAGAAATCAGTTCAGAGAAGCTTGACAGCATATTTCTTGCAGAAGATCCAACAAAGATGATCGTAACAGTGCCTTTTGGGCTGGAAAGGCATTATTTACATCAAGAACAATTCACAGCAGTCTTATTTTGAACACAGATGTGTATTGGAGTTAATCTTGTGATTCTGGCCCAGGAGAAAGGCTCATCATAGAATCATAGAATGGTTTGAGTTGGAAAGGACCTTAAGATCATCCAGTGCCAACCCCCTGCCATAAACAGAGACACCTCACACTAACCCATGGCACCCAAAGCTTTATCCAACCTGGCCTTGAACACTGCCAGGGATGGAGCACTCACAACCTCCCTGGGCAACCAATTCCAGTGCCTCAGCACCCTCACAGCAAAGAATTTCTTCCTTAGATCCAATCTAAACCTCCTCTGGTTCAGTCTGAACCCATCACCCCTTGTCCTGTCACTGCAGTCCCTAATGAAGAGTCCCTTCCCAGCATCCCTAGAGGCCCCCTTCACACACTGAAGCTGCTCTGAGGTCTCCACGCAGCTTCTCTTCTCCAGCCTCAACAGCCCCAATGTTCTCAGCCTGGCTCCATCCAGGAGCTGCTCCAGCCCCTGCTCATCCTCGTGGCCTCCTCTGCACTTGTTCCAACAGCTCCATGTCCTTTTGATGTTGAGGACCCCAGAACTGCCCCCAATGCTCCAGGTGAGGTCTCCCGAGAGCAGAGCAGAGCAGAGCAGAGGGGCAGGATCAGCTCCTTGGCCCTGCTGGGCACGCTCCTTTGGATGCAGCCCATCATCTTATTGATGGTTTCTGGAAACCAGAAATAAAGGCACTTCAATCTCACCTGGGAGCTCCAAATACCTAAAATTGCCTGGTCCCTACAAAGCCTGGGTGATCCTAGGGGAGGACAGGGTTCCTCAGTGCCATTCCTTAGCATACAAAGAAGTTGGTGAGACGAAGACAGGGTGGCACCCCTCAGATGCAGCTGAGGTCACTCCAGACAACTCTTGGTGTGGGATATTTCTCCAGATGCCCACAGCTTTGTGCCTGCCTTTCTTTTAGCACTGATGTCAGTACAAAGACCTGCTCTTTCGCCCAGCTTTTTCCTAGAAGGAATATGAATTTCAGGTGGTTTAAACTCCATTCCAAGATATTATACAAGACATGACACAGAAGTAAATGTGTCCCCACCAGCATCTCTGGTTGTTGCCTCAGCGCTTCCCAATGCAGAACTATTTGCTCCTATTATAGGGATAATTGAGCCCTTGGTGAGGCTTAGCTCTTTTGGGAGAGATGGAGAAGATGGAGTCTTAGCTCTTCTGGAAGCTCTTCTCCAAGATGGAGAAAGTTGTGCAAAAGTCCATAAAACCCTTATTTTTCAGCAAACCTTTCTGCCCTCTGGAACAGCAGATGCAGGGCAGGGATGAAAAGTGGGAAAATCATAGTGTGAGGTGTCCCTGCTTATGGCAGGGAGGTTGGAACTGGATGATCTTAAGGTCCTTTCCAACCCTGACTATTCTGTGATTCTATGATTCTATGGATTGCTGGGAAGATGATGCTGAACTGGGTGTTTTATAGGGCTGGTGAAAAACCTTAGGGAGCAACGGACTTGTGCAGCTTGGGTTGCTCTGAGACACCATAGTGAAGAGTGGAGAACAATTGGAGGACAGAATAGGCAAGGAAAGGTAAAAAGCCAAGGGTCGTGATTGCAGATAGAGTCATAGAATAGTCAGGGTTGGCAAGGACACCTCACATTAAACCATGTTAACCAAGGCTCTGTTCAACCTGCCCTTGAACAGAACCAGGGATGGAGCATTCACAACTTCCTTGGGTAACCCATTCCAGTGCCACACCACCCTTACACTAAAGAACATCTTCCTTATATTCAATCTTCAACCTGCTGGTCATGATCCTTTGATGCAGCCCTCAATTAGGTCCCTCCAAGAGGGTGTTTAGCATCCATTCATCTTTTCTTGTTTCTTCTATTCCCAATCACAGTGCCTGTTCATCTCAGTGCACTTAAACCAACCCTTCAGGAAATGCTTACGTGCTACCACGTATACAGCACCAGGGGAAAGAGCCAGCCATGAACTAAAACCCTTGAAAGCATCAGCAAGGGCTACAATGTGGGGAAGAAAAAAGCAGGCAAGAGGCCAGCTCAATGGCTTTCAAGTGCTATCCCTTTCTCCTACCTCTCATTTGAATGTCCTGATGGAAGTTCTTTTGGGAAGGGTTTGTCTTTGGTCCTATGACACCGCTCTTCACACTCATCTGTGCCTTAGCTGGAAGTGTAATCCGCCTCCTTAGTAATAAATATTAGGAAGGGGGATTTATAAAATACATGGCACCGGGGATTTGGAACTACAGAATACCTGCCCCTCGGCTTGGCAGCCCTTCTGCAGCTCTGTTCTCCATCTGCATGGAGAATAAAGGCTCCAGGGAAAATAAAAGCCCTGCTCATGCACTAAAGCAGCAGGAGCAAAAGAGGGAAATCACGGCTCTGTGGGAAGCAGCGGCTAAATTCTCATTGCCTTTAGCAGGGCCAGGATTTCGCCTAACTCTCTTCACTGAGGTTTTGCATATGGTTCGCACTGGTTTCCCAGTGGGACACAGATCTTTTGGGGTGAAAGAGCTTGTCAGTGGTCCTGCAAGCAAAAAGGAAGAAGAGGAATGGAATTCAGTACAGGGAGCCTGATGGAGCTTGCTTGAATTCCTCTGAGGGAAGGGAAAGGTTTTATCCTATTCCCGGGCATATGGCAACATAGCAAAGCCCTTTCTGCTTGCTGTATCACACGGCTAATAAAACTCCTGTGCTCCACACTCAGCAGATGGTTTTGTGGCTGATGCATGAACCAGAATGAGATCCTGTTCCCTTTCCCTGCAGCTTTCCTGGCTCTGCAGTGCTAGAAAGAGCAAAGGTCGCCCGCGTGTTACTGTAGATGTTGATAATATAGCAGAGCAGGGCTGTTAAACCGTGACAGCTTGAATGAGGGATCACCGAGGAGGGGGGGAAGAGAGAGGGATGAGTGAGATCTCAAACGCTGCATTGAGAGACACAGCAGAGTCTTTCATCAGAAAGGGGGAGGTACTTTGAAAGCCGCCTCTGCTGAGTGAGGCTTTGCAGGACCACAATGACACAGCAGGCTCTGCGGTTGACCTTCCCCAGCCAGCCTTGTCCCTGCACCAAAAGCATTCCCAGCTTGAGCCTGGATGCCCATGCAGCCAAATGCACCTTCATGATGCTGGGTTCACTTTCCTCAGTTCCCTTCCACGGGCCATGTGGCAGCAATCAGAGATGGGCTGAAACCCTTGGAGTCCTATTGGCTTTGCCAAGCGATTTTATGCCCTGTAGTTTGGGCACAGGCCATACTCAGAATTAGACTTGCAATTGTGTTTGGAAAACTTTACATGGAGTGATACATGGAGCAGAATAAAGGCTTTTGTGGCAGCTTGGACCAGGGTTGCAGAAGTGTACTAGAAATTGCTGCCTCTTAATGGCATGGATCTGTCCCATCTTTCCATTTGCCATACAGAGGACAGCTCAGGACTAGGTAACATCCAAAGCAACAAATTCAAGGCTTTCTTGCAGGGATCTACTAGAAACTGCTGTCTCTTACTGGCATAAATCTGGGCTATCTCTCTATTTGCCATACAGAGGACAGCTCAGGACTAGGTAACATCCAAAGCAACAAATTCAAGGCTTTCTTGCAGGGATCTACTAGAAACTGCTGTCTCTTACTGGCATAAATCTGGGCTATCTCTCTATTTGCCATACAGAGGACAGCTCAGGACTAGGTAACATCCAAAGCAACAAATTCAAGGCTTTCTTGCAGGGATCTACTAGAAACTGCTGTCTCTTACTGGCATAAATCTGGGCTATCTCTCTATTTGCCATACAGAGGACAGCTCAGGACTAGGTAACATCCAAAGCAACACATTCAAGGCTTTCTTGAAGGGATATACTAGAAACTGCCGTCTGTTATTGGCATACATCTGGGCTATCTCTCCATTTGCCATACAGGAGACAGCTCAGGACTAGGTAACATCCAAAGCAACACATTCAAGGCTTCCTTCATCACAAAAGATGAGCACGAAAACACACTGAGTGTGAACAGTGCAGTGGCACTTCCCTGAATCTGCAGTTTGAGGTTCGAGAGGTACCAGCTCACAGGTGGGTATCGACTCCATGCGTTCTCTCCAGCACTTTGCTCTTCACTTGTGATGTCTGCGTGGGGCAGGGAATTACAAGGATTCAACACAGCCCTGCAGAAAACCTATGGAAAAAGGAGAAGGAAGAACTCGCCAAGCTGCTGAACCCCTCCCTGCTGCCTCCCTCCTTGTTACTCCGCCGTGGACTCTAATAAATAGCAAACAGCTGCTGGGGCTCATTCCTTGCTGGTGTATAACAGATAGAAGTGTCCAAATGGAGCTTGAAAGCTCCTCTAATAACAGCATACCTTCCCTAAACTGCTTCCAGCATAACCGTTCCACACAAATCATCCCATAAACACTTTTGAAGCTCCCAGTAAAGCGTGCATGGCCTCCACTGATGTTATTAGAGGACTCCTCAGGAGTAAATTGAGAGCAGGCAGCCGCTGCTGGTGCCAGCATCCCCCTTCTTCTCTTCTCTCCCTTTTACTCCCACTTCCATAAGGCTTTTTATTGTCTCAGTGCAATGTGGGTTGTGATGCTGAGACTCTCTTCTTCTTCATCTGCTGTCCATCTCTCACTGGGAAATAAACCAGTCTCCCTGCTAGCATGGAGCAACCCCTGCAAGCCCCCAGCCCAGGATGTGGAGGCTGATTCTTCCCTGGGTTTCTGGGGGCATCACTGTGTGGGCAAGGGCATTTAGGGGGATCTGAAGAGAACCAACATCTTTACAGGGGTAAAAGCTACCTCCCCTCTGCCATTGATGCTTAGTGAGAGAGCCCTATGGAGTCCACTCCATGTCTGACCTCCATGTGCATTCAAATAAGAGACTGGAGCATTGGCTGCCATGAGCACAGGGCAGATGCTGCTGGGATGGATGCCTGGGCATGAAATCAAGACACAAATGTCTCCAAATAAAGAGAAGAGAGACCAATCTTTGGAATCCAGCCTTCATACCCATTGAAACAGCTAAGCAGAGAGGACAGGGCCATGGCAGCTTCCCCAGATTGGGAATTGTTTATTCAGGAGACCCTGCAGGGCAATAGGGATGGAAGAGAGGGCTGGCAGCAAGTGCTGTTTGCAAGTCATCCCCATAGCCAGGAGCCCAGGCCTGGCCCAGATTCACCCAAAGGTAGCTGGAGATGGACACAATAAAACTCTCATTCCTCGAAATGCACTGGCCTGATAAAAGAAGCCAGAGATGCAGGACACGTGCAGCCACGGGATGCTGGTGTTGAGTTACTGCATGGCTCATAAGCCCCAAGCACTGGCTGTAAGTTTTCCTATCACTGGCATACCTAAAGCAGCTGTTTTAAACAGGGATTCCCTGTTGCAACCCATTTCCTTCACTGCAGAAATGGTGGATTCTCTTGCAGAATTCATCCTAGAATCACAGATTTTGGATTGGAAGGGACCTTAAAGGTCATTCAGTTCCAACCCCTTGCCATGGGCAGGGATGCCTTCCACTAGAGCAGGTTTCTCAAGCCTTGTCTACCTGGCCTTCAACACTGCCAGGGATCAAATAAACATAGTTTCCTTTGGAAATGGGGCTGAAAAAAACCAATGCAGAGCTCACTCAGTGTGGCTGCAGTTCACTTTCCTTCTTTTGCTGCAGGCTTCTGAAAACAGTGGTTTCTAATAAGGTCTGTCTTAAGCTAACCTGGTTAAAACAGTCCATGTGGAAGCTGAGCCTCTGGCTCATTATTCTTACATCAGTGTAAACTTCACCATGAGAAACATAATGATGAAATAAGGAGGTTTTGCACTGGCGTTTCCTAAATCTTGACTTTGCAGCTGTCAAGCTCCTTGGATGCGGTGTTAGTTGTAACAAACACCAATGGGAATAAGAATGCAGGAATGATCTTACTGGGGCAGATCAAAGGGTCCATCTGTCCCGGTAACTCACTTCTGACATTGGCCCATGCTGAGGAAAAGGGTATTGGAAATCAGGAACCCTTCCCCCAGCCATCCTTACCGACTTTCTCAGCTTGAGGTTGCACACAGAGCACTGCCTTTAATACCGACCCATGGACCAGCTCTCCATGAGGTCTTCTCTACCTTTAACAAAGGCACAGCGAAAAGCTGAGGGGGGATGGGTGGGTTTGAAATCCCAAACCCAAAAGCAGTTGGTTCAAGATGTGATAAATGAGTGAGGTTTGACAACTGGTATGTAGATTACAAACTACCTGAGGCAAACTCACAAGGTTTTACTTCTCGCTCTGCTTTCAGGCTTCAAATATGTTTTCCTTTGACCTACAACATACACGCTCAAGAGTTTTATTGGAAAAGGCTTGGGGTAAAGCTCCTTATTATTAAGGAGACAGGGGGATTCAGGGCTTTGGATTTATTTCAGTTTCCATCCACCTCTGTTATACCCCTGCAGTTGCAGCTTGAGGAAGAGCACCTTCATCTCCCATTTCTTCCTGACAAATGGGAAACTGCTCTGAGGGGTGGGAAGCTGGAAGAGATGATAAAAGTCCAGGTTGGAAATAAGAGGGGAACTATGTGATAAATCGTTATTAATAATACCAGCTTACAGATATAAGGTGTCTTCATTTCTACAGAGCTTTGGGAACATAAACTGATTTACACAGAGAAATCATCTCTTCCACTAATGAAATGCAGCCAACTCTAGCAAAGGTTATTCATCTGGATGAGAATGTATGGAGGGAGGCTGGTGAAATCTCTTTTCCTAGACCCCTGAGGACTGCATTTTAGTCCTGGCTGTCAGGTTGGATGGTCCTATGCAGTCCTGGCTCACTCTGCCAGGTGTCAAAGGTGGTTTTGTCTTAGCTGGAAGGGACATAAGGCACAAGCTGTTCCGTGTGAGGGTGCTGAGGCGCTGGCCCAGGGTGATGGCCCAGAGAAGCTGTGGCTGCCCCATCCCTGGCAGTGCTCAAGGCCAGGTTGGACACAGGGGCTTGGAGCAAGCTGCT
>NDXB01008163.1:0-17693 GCA_002631895.1 Agapornis roseicollis
AATTACAGCAGACAAACATTTAGAGCAGTTCCTAAATGTAGAATTTTAGAATAAACTGCACTATAGCCCCACTACGATAAACTAATATTAGTTTAAACATGTGATTCATGTATGTATTGCATGCAGTGTCATTAAGTGTGCTGCAAAACAGACAGTTGAATTGGTGCAGCCTCACAGAGTGATCGTAACTGCTGCACAGAGCCGGGCCTAGCTTGACAGGGAGCAGGGATGCACCATCAGTTGTCCAGCACCAGCCACCTCATTTGCAAAACAGAAGCATGAACCTTTCTCTACTAACCCTCAGCTGATAACAAATGAAGAACAGTTTCTTGTGCCAGCTCATTTCTGAGCTAATGCCACTGGTTAGTTTAGCTTTCAATACCCCTCAACAGTGTTGGTTTTCATTCTTATTATGTATCTAGCAGGTTTGAAAAGTAGATTGAGTAGATTTTTAAGATTCTAAAGCCTTAAAAAAAAAAACCAAAACCAAACCAAACCAAACACATGTTGATCTGATGGAAGAGTAGTTAATTCAGACCCACAGATTTTGGGGCCATCATGAGGGAGGTGATCTTAAAAATGTACCTTGTCATTTTGCTGTCTCAGTATCAGAGAAGAAATACCTGCCCTTTGCCATGTGTTGTCCCAGAGAAATATTCTCCCAGTAAATAGGAACATTTCCTTTCACAGTCTTTCAGCCTGGGCTGGACGAATAACGTCACTGCCTGCTGGTGCCTCCCCGTGTTACTTCCTGAAGTTACGGCTCTGAGGAGAGATGCCAGAAATGGTTTGGTATTAAAAATTATAAAGAAGAAATTAAATATGCAGCTCTCGGGGTTCTCGCATTCACGGAGTGACTGGATTTGGACTGGTTTTGCCCAGGCTGTGTATGCCATGGCAGCACGTGAAGCTATTTTTAAGAGCTTTTCCTACTCACTGGCCCACTGAAGAAGCTGGGAAATATGTTTGTTTGTCATACATTTTAAAGATACTAGCATAAGGTTGCCAGTATAAGAGAATACTAGCATAAGATTAGCTAGTTACTTAGTTAAAATTAGGAGGGCCTTAACAAATGTGTGACAGTAGTGCTGTTTGTACAGAATTTTTGGCCAGATTACTGTCTACTCACAGTTAATAGTCATGTGCTTGGGGTTTTTTTTAGACTCCAGCAAGCCCTGCAGAAATGAGAGAATAAAAATCCCTTTTCCAGTTCCCTACGTTCCTCATCTATCGCTGTATAATTACAAGAACACTAAGAATTTAGAAAATTATTCTAAAATAAAAGAATTAGGTTTGAATTTGATGAATCATGAAATGAATTGAGGTGCTTCTGTTTAATGTTTTTACAATAGGGTTTGAAGTCACTTCAATTAAGGTGCTGTAGTTTTATACAGACATTTATTTACATAAGTGAATCAGGATGCAGAAGAGGAATCTGTATTCCACCATTTAGCTATGGTGGTTGTTTTTTTTTTTGCCCTGTTGCTATGAAGAAGCATATAAATATTTGTATCACAAAATAATTCTACTCTCCTTATAGATGACATGGAAATACAGATAAAAATGGTAAAGAAGAGTTATTGTAGGTGGGATTTATCATGCAGAGTAACATTCTGGAATGGGTTCAGGCACAGACTAGCAGCAGAGGAAAGATAGAAAGTGTGTTAAAGCAATCTGGTATATTTGCTATGGGATAGAAATTGAATTAATGCGTCCACTGTATTTGCAGTTTCTTTTTTCCATTTTGTTTAATAGCAGTATTAGGTGTTTATCTTTCTAATAGCTCATATGTACTGGGACATTTGTGTAAAATCAAGGACAAGCATCCAGTGAAGAAGTTTAACTCAGAAGCAGGTGTCCATCCACCACTGGGTGGATGGTATGGAAATTACACAGGAATTTGAAGCTGCACAAGTTATTTGCTCACATTTTCTCATGTCCAGTCTGTTTCTCTCCACATCTGCCAGGATTGCCTTGAAGAAGGCAGTTGTGCCAGACATCAGCCTGTGGCTCCCTGAATTGCAGCATCTCCTCGCCTTTGCTCCTTTGTTCTTCCGCTCCTAATCCTGTCCTTTGGGATAGTCCCTATGAAGTCTCCTTCCTATGACTGTTGTCTCTCTACCTTTTCTTTGTGGACTGAAGTCACTGTAATTACTCTTTGCATATCAGGGTGCTTTCGAGGCTTCCAGATGTTGCAAGACCCTTAGCTGATAGCTGCAGGTAGTGTGTGAGAAATGCCTTTGGCACAGTTTAAACTCTGCTTTTATTGCCTCTCTAAATTCTGTGTTATGAAAGGTCCTCTTCAACAAGAAGCTTCAAAGAGTGGCTCTGGTTTCTCTTACTCAGCAAGTATTCTCAACACCTGGAATCATTATTCTGATTTCACATTGAGATCTCTTCTAGTGATGTCCTAAGGTGATGAAAACAATAATGGTTAACAACAGGACATGTCACCATAGCAGTCTGCTTCCTCTCATATTACAGGATGTTTTTGTTCAATTCAACAATAAAAGAAGAAAAAAATGAGGGCAATGCAGGAATACTAATAAGAGTTACAGCTTAACAGTTGGGGCAATGTTATGTCAGTAGTTCACTGACCTTTTAAGGCCCTTCAAAAACTTAAATATTTAAGGCTGTTTTAAATCAAACCCCCTCTGCAGCTGGAAACTTCATGGTGAACTTCAATTTTACATCTCTAAGAATGTGCCTTTAAAGTGTGCATTACCACTTGCCCAGTAGGTAGATTCTCCTGCTAACTGAGCAAATTGTATTCATGTCTTCATAATGAATGTTTGCTATAAGAAGCAGTTTAATTTTTAATCCTATGTGTGTCTGAGAGCTTGGTATCACAGTCTTTCATTGTGGAGAGCATTTTCCTTATCTGAATTTGTCTTAAAGGGGTATCTTGTATTTTAATAAAACTGTGGTTCAGAGAGAAGTCCAGTGTGGTGTAGATGCCTTCCTAAATGTAAGGGTGGATTTCCAATGAAGCCCATTAGCTCTACTTGTCTGTGCTTACTGCTGCTGTTTAGGGAACAGCCAGGCTGCCTAAGGAGAGATAAAGTGGCTGCCAGTTCCCCTGAGCACATGCAGGCTTGACCAGAAATAGAGGCTGGGAGTCCCAGGAGCAGCAGTGGCAATGACAGTCTGCACAGTGCACTGTCCTGAGCACAGGCACTGCATAGAGGGGCAGACGACAATTCCCACGCAGCAGTGATTTCCCCCAGCTTTTCATTTTGCCATTCTTGAAGCAGCTCCCCCCCCATCATCACAAGCCTGAGGGAGAGGGGGCAATTTCAGCATGAGATATTTTTCATCACAAAAACAATGGATTCATTAACATATAAATTGCATCAACATTTGCTGAATCTTTCGGCGGAAAAAGCAATACCTCTGTTAAAAGCGTGGGGTTTGTAAAAGTCAGGCACAAGACTGGCAGGCTTAGTTTCAAATCTGGAGTTGATGTTTTTGTGTGGTTTTATTCAGCTGGTTCAGAAGCGTGCTGATTCTGCTGCTCTGTGCAACTCGTCACACTGCCCCTGCACTCAGTTTACCTTTTCTTTCTCCCCTTCTCTCACAGCAAATGAAGCTCACGGTTGAGTCACTGAAGGAGTAAACACGAAGGAATGAGGATGACTAAAGCAGTCACATGTGGATGCCAGCACCACTTGTGTGTTTGTTTATGAGGATGTGTTGCTCTCAGAGCGTGCACTCACCATCTACTGAGTAGGTGGCACCTGCCTATAGGACACTTCGTAAATATCCTTTGCCTGACACTGTAAAAAAAAAGGTATTTGATCCGGTTCCCTTTGTTTCTTATATGTAAGCATTAGTGAAATTAACACCAAATAAAGGACTCCAGCTTGCACTGCCTCTGGTTGAGATCTGCCAGGGTCACCGTGCTTCAAATGGTTGAAACCAGATCCTGTGAGTAAGTGTCCAGAAGCTCACTCGAGTTTTCAACTGCAACTTTAAAAAACCAAGAGGGTTGACTAGTATTGAATTCAGTGTATTGGGCTTTTGGGGTTAATGCCCCTTTTGTTCCTTTATTACAATAGCTTATCAGTCCTGTATTATTCCAGACTTGCTTATTAGCTACTGTTTGCACCTAGCAAATTAATTTAAATGTTTTCTACATCACATAATGAAATACATGTTGGTTCCTTATACGATACGAGAAATAATTGAACATAACTATTACAAAGTATGCATTATACACCCCTGTGTGCTAGCTATCTAAATAAGGCTCAGCAAAAACCTTTTCAGAAGCTGGGTGGAACATGCTCAGTGGGAAGCAGATTGCTGTTCAGTAAGTTGTGAAGTGTATTTATTTTTTAATTTACATTAGATTTTGATATTGTTTCCCTGAATTTTGAACTGCAGTATTGTATGAATGCATCTGCTGGTTAAATTAGCTGAAAGTAACAGATCAGTTAAACTTGGCACTTGATATGCCAGTACTTGTGTACATAGTGCATATCTAACTTTGTTCCTTGGTTTTCACAAGGTAGTTTTCCTAATGTTTCATAGTTTTCTGACAGCAGTAGGACAAAAATCTACAGTGTTTGCTCCTGTGATCTTGAGATAGTTTATTTTCTCATGCTGTGGCCTTCATCTTTGGTAATGTAACTTACCTCTATGCAATAGTAGAGTTCTGTTGGGAAAAATCTGCTGTTACAATAATAAAGGCATTTGCCAACTTTGCACATTTCAGATTCCTGCCACAGCAGTGATCTAAGACAGAATAATGTATTCTGTCTGGAGATTAAAATTAGTGTTTCTCAGACTCTGCAAGCATGACCCGGTAAGGAATGACTCCGTTCCCTTGGGAAGAGGAGCAAATCTGTGCCACAGCTCTGTTCTTGCTCCCCCACTGTGCATCCCCATGCTGCTGCTATTTCAGGGGTACCTCAGGGCTGCTGCTCTTTCACAGCCTGTTCCTGGTGCTGTGGCAGGGATCTCTAGGAGAACACATCTCCCTTCCTGCAGCACTGTAGAGATCCCAGACCTGTAGCTTTTCTGAGGAGAGGACCAGCATGTTCTCCATGAAAGCTCCTCAGCATAGCAGTTTCACAGAATCACAGAATCCTGAGGGTTGGAAGGGACCTCGAAACTTCATCCAGTCCAACCCCCCTGTGAGAGCAGGGTAACCTAGATTACATCACACAGGAACTTGTCCAGGCAGGCCTTGAATATCTCCAACATAGGAGACTCCACAACCCCCCTGGCAACCTGTTCCAGTGCTCTGGCACTCTCACAGTAAAGAAGTTTCTCCTGATGTTCACATGGAACCTCCTATGCTCCAGTTTACACCCATTGCCCNTGTGGTTGGTTGGGTTTAAACCACGACAGTATCAGACTTGGTATTGCTATTTCAGAAGCAATATTATGTTGCTACTCTGTACTTATTTGATAGGAGACTGGAATTCCCTCCCTCAGAGGGAATTTTCATAAACCCCAAATTCATTTATGTGCATAGAAAGCATCTTACCATTATATAAATAGCTATATGCTTAACCAAAAGAATAACTTCTCCTGTATGTACTCTCAGCACTGGTTCTTTCTGATGTGCAGTTCTGTGAATTACAAGAAACGTAGCATGCAGTGCTAGGTAGCTATATTCAAAAGAAAGAAGGTCTTCTGGTGAGATAATGTATTTTTGCTTCTGAGAAGCTGGCTGTCAGGAGGTTTCAATAGAACTGTTAGGCTCTGAATATCAAAGCATGCTTTTTAAGGTTCCAGTTCATATAAAAGAAAAGCCTGGAGTAAAATATCTGGCAAAAGAACTAAATTCCAGTGGATAGTTTTTAAAGCTTTCTTGTATTTTAAAGTGTTAGTAAAATAAATTAAAATTAAGTGGAAAAGCAGGACTAGAAACAGATAGAGTATTTTATAAGTTTAGGTGCTACAGTACCTTTTTCTATTCTCAGCAACTAAGACTTCAGAAATCATTTCAGAGCATTATGCTCCCGTGTAGTTTGCTAGGTTATTCACATAGTAATAGGTGTAATGTGCGCTACTTATGGATGTATATCCTGTGAAATTAATTGAAAAGGAAAAAGATTTATCTTCCTAAAAAGCATTTGGAGAATCTGAAATCTAGTAGTTTAGTTGTCCTGTTTGTTGGGTTTTTTCCCCCTCATTTGCAGGCTTTGCTGCCTTCCTTCCCTGCCCAGGTGAATTTTTTGTCCAGTTCCCTTCTTTTTATGTGCTTCCTCGGATGATAATATAATTCATACTCTTTCGTTTTTCTATTGCCTTGAAATGTGTTTGGAGAAATAAGCAGTGCATGGTAGGGCATTACTACATGGGCTTTCATTGCTTTTGGCCTAGCCATAGCGGTGCTATCTACCTTGTACAGAGGTTGATTACATTTGATACGCAGGTAAACGGGGATAATATAAAACCATGACTAAAAAACTAGGCAAAAAATGTGATGGTATTTTGAGTGACGTTGCTCTAATGATGTCCAGATTGGTTGATCAAACTTTCGGTGATGTGACCAGTCATAGTTGCTTCGAAGACATGTTAGAAGTTTAAATTTCATCGCAGATAAAATATTTTGAAGGTTTAGCAGATGTATGTGGATGCTGACTCCATTGGTAGGAAAGAATGAGGAGAAAGTTGCAGGATTTTATAAGTCTTCATAGCTATTTTGGTAACTGTTATGTAGGAGATGGTACCTCCTCCAGAGTGGCTCGCCAAACCCAGGTTTTTAAGAGTCAGGTCAGACATTGAGACAAAAGAACTGTGTGGTAGGTAACTATTTATATTGCAGTGTTTATATAGTTGTAGCACTTCAAGGACTTGTGCACATTATGACTTCTGTTGCCTTAGATCTCTATAAAAATGCATAAGTGTTAAGTTCCTGCCCCAGAGGTCTTTCTGGACATCTTTGTTACATATACAGGTCATCCACTCTCTGCTTGGTCATACATGTTCCAAAAGCTTTATACAGTTCTGCCCATCAACAGCTTTTTGTTACCTAGCAAGGAAAGAATTGAAAAAGCTTGGGCAGCAACACAGCTCTGGATGCTTAAAGACAGCTTCACATGCCACTGAAGCAGAGCTGCCTGAAATAAAACTGGGATTGCTGGATATTTGTTGAAAAGAAGCTCCGTGTTAGTGCTGTTTTTTCTTGAATGATTTAAATAAATTGAAAAACTAAGGAAGCCTATTTCACTGAAAGGATGGGGTTTCTTAGCAGCATCTTCTTATCCTGATGATTTTTCTCAGAAGCTTGAAGTACTCCCCTGTGTATATAGAAGTTGCTGTTTTGTTTCTGACTTGAGAGATGCTATCAAATTAGTCTGTCTCTTGAAAAAGGTTTGGTCATCTCTGGGGAGCTGGAAAGGTCTGTTCTTACCAGATTTAGGTAACATTTGGTAACCAGTGGTGAGGTAAAATCTTACTGAAAGGACAGACAGATGGGTTTGGGCTGATAGAAGTACTGTTGAGCAAACCCAGAATTTAGTTGGTCTGCCAAGTTTAGAAACTCAGTTTCGCATGTGGCAGGAAGACACCTGTTTTCTGCAGGTGGGGCACACCCAGAGTTTCCCTTACTTGTTTTTAACTTGATGTTGAAATTATCAGAGCAAACTGTTAATTAGTTCATCCAGTTACTTCTCTGGGAGAAATGAGTCCTGTTGTTTCCCTCGGAAGTATACTGGAATGTTGTGAACATAAAGCTTTGGAATAACAGTTAATGGGAGCAGCTGCTTGCTTTCTGTGTCAGTTAGTATTAAGCTGATATAATGAGTAAAAAGAATTTTCATATCTGCTTCAAAAAACAGATTTTAAATGCCACTGAGGATGTTCCAGTTTGTTGCATAAACATCTAATACAGGAGCATTTATATGGATTTTAGTTATTCTGAGTTGTGTTTTCTTTCCTAGTTTTTCACTGATCAGCAGAAATCAAGGAAAGAGATTTATTCACTAACAGAGGACAAAGACTTATTTTATTTTAGTCAAATCTGTGCAGATTACATAAAAGAGAAAATTCTCTTAAGGTGTTACTTATGTGTTTTCTCCAGTATTATTTGTGATTGTTCCTGTATTGCAGAAAGGTCAAACACAGTCAAGAAATAGGTTCAGCAGATGGCAGTTTCAATGCAATACATTTATTTGATCAAAAGATAATAAGATTGCAAAATCTGAATGTAATTATTTCAAGGTTATTTATGTATGAGATTACTGCTTGGTAATACAGAGTAACGTATATCAAAAACCAGCACATGGAAAACCAGAGCCTAACAGCCTCCTGTTAATATTGGTGATAATGCCTCTTTATATACAAGTATTTATGTTGACACTGCTCATTCCTGTGAAACTGCATTGCTAAAATCGTCCTTTTCTTCTATGTGTTTGATTTTTTTCTATATATTTTTACACAGGGATGGATGCAGTATGCAGGTACAGAGAGAGAAAATGGGAATCTCTGTGTTTGGATGCTCTCAAGTTCCTTTTGTAGATGCACTCTTGTAAATCATAGCCTACAATTCAGTTTCTTTTTACTGGGTGTACTCTTTTCCTTTGATGTATTTCCTTACACTGCTAATTACTCTTTTTTAGTATGTGGGAAGTATTTACTTTAGATTATTGAAGAAATCTTTTGATATGTTTGTGTATTATTGTTATAATTTTGAAGAGGATGTAGCTGATTGTCATGGCTTTTACAATTCTGTTGGTACTATTATTGTACATGGAATTTTCAGTCTTTGCTTTCTAGCTGTCCCCAGCACAAGGAAGGAAGCATAAGCATGTGAGCATACATGACCAATTTTAATANTTTTGAAGAGGATGTAGCTGATTGTCATGGCTTTTACAATTCTGTTGGTACTATTATTGTACATGGAATTTTCAGTCTTTGCTTTCTAGCTGTCCCCAGCACAAGGAAGGAAGCATAAGCATGTGAGCACTGACATAATACCAAGCTGAAAGTACAGAAAATGGATTTTTGCAGCTTGTTAATATTTTCTGATTATTTGTCCTGTCCCAGCTTGCGTATTTGATTTGCCCTGAAGGATCTGTGGAAATGTATGTTCACCTTCCATCTTATGCCATCACATAAATTTCCAGTGAATTAACTAGGTGACTCATGGGGTAATATTATCTCCCTTTACTGATGCAAAATCATATGATGCCTTAAACATTTATTTAGAGTCCTTGAACAGCACTTCCTGGCATGTTTTTTAAAATGTGGGGGTTTTTTTACAGATGCAACAACCTGTTTTTATGAAGGTCTTACTATAAAATTTATAAAACAACATGTATTTTCTGACAAATGGTGATGTTGTACAATGTTTCTGTAGCAATAGAACAGAGATTTCATGTGCTAGAGCTAGTATGTTTAGAAATTATTTTAGGTATTTGTGGTTGCAAGCTAGATAATATATTTATTGCTGTGATAGATGAAAACTGAGAAATAGGAGTGATGGTACTGGTAACACAGTAAAAGCACTTTGCAGTTTATAAGAACCATTTCAAAGCAAAGCTGTGAGGTCTGGTAGAATTAAATTAGTGTGGCAATTTAACATGAATCACAATAGTGAATCCCTCAGTGCATGTTGAAGCTGGCACCGTTGGCTTTAATTTCTATTGAAGCAAAAGAAGAAGGTCAGTCTAGAAGAGCAGCTGGACTGAAGCAGTATATTTCTGTTCAACACATTTATTTCTAGGCTTCACTTTGTTGCCAGGCTTTACCCAGAGAGCAGAGCACCAAAGTGGGGCTGTGCTGGCAGTACTTCATTCCTCCTTTCCTTCCCACTGCTCCTGAAAAATAGAGCAGGTTGATGGGAGTGGTAGGAGAAGTGTGGCTCTCTTCCCACCAGGGAGCTGCCAGCCTCGGGGACCAGTCCTCTTGGCAGTTTTGCTGCCAGCAGATTTGGCCCTTACCAACCAGTGAATTTAGATGCAGAAGGGAGCGATTTCTCAGCTTAAAGAAATTGGAAGAAAAAAAAAGTAAGGGAGACCGTGCAACTAGGACACTAGAACACAAGATAGAGAATCAACAAGAAATAAAGAAGGAGAGGAAGCAAAATGCTTTAACAAAGAAGGCAAAATCACCTGACAGAAAAGAAAAAGCAGAGAAAAAAATGAGGAGGAGTTTTACCAAGGCATATGAAAATTGATTAATTCTGTGCATGGAAGGGATGCAGAGACCAAGGTTTGGGTTGAAAAAGTAGAATAATAATTTCAGTATGTTGTTTAGAAGGCAACTATTTTAATACAGAGTTTTAAAATAACAATGTTATTAAATATGGAGTAAATTACAGTGTTATTAAATTCTTATAAATTTATATGTATTTTATATAATACAAGTAATCTGCTTATGCCTTTATGTGTTGTTTTGCACAAAGTTTAAGTTAGCTGAGAGAAAATGAGATTTATAGGGTTGTCAAGCCTTGAAAACGATGAAATTAAGTAGTGAGAAATCATTCCCACATTTTTCCAGTCTGCAGGGTGTTACAAGGCACTAAAGCAGATCCTGGAAACAGAGGACACAGTAATATTTAGCATATCTACAGACTGTTGTTTGTCTTCATGTTACAAAGCTGCTTAAAAATTATTATGTCTTCAGCCTGAAAATAGTAGGTATTATACAGCTTTAATTTTCCATAGCTTGCTCTTTATTGCAAAATAACTTCATAAAGCTTTGCAAAGAAATTGATGATAGTATTAGAGGCAGAAAACCATAACGGTTTGTTCGGGTCCCTGATAGCAATACAGATAGCTCTGAAAAGGAGCCTACAGAGGAAGAGCACCTAGGGCATGGTGATACTGATGAGAAAGCATCTCACTGGTGTACCTTGCTGTAGTGAAAAGCAGGCAGACGGGTGGGAGCTTTACCAAATGAGCACTACTTCTCTTCACATCTGAACAAATGTGGCAAACAACCTGTAACAAAGAGGTGTTCTTTCCACTGATTTGTTGGAAAAAAGGAAAAGTGTTTTCTTCACTCATAACATAGGAAGCACATAAAGCCTGACTTTGCAGAAGTAAGCAAAAATTTTGCCACTGCCTTCAAGGAAGCCAGATCTTTACCCCTGTGCTAAGTTGTTTAAAATTACTACAGGCATAGCAGAGTAATTCATAAATACTGTTATACCTGTATTTAGGACTATGTCAGCAGGTATAACCTTACTCATTTTGAAGAAATGGAAAAATTAGAAACTACCAAGCCAACCTTATACTCATTTTCAAAATATCTGTGCAAGCAAAGTTAATTCTGACTCTCTTACATGCTTATTAGGTAATCTTCTGTAGTTCTCTAAGAGTAATGCTTCATATCCAGTTGTGTATCTTCAGTGAAAATGGCAAGTTTAATAAGCTATATGTGTCCTTTGTGTATATATGTACATCTGCATAAGGGTTATGAGATCAAGGGTGTCTCTAAGCCAAGTCCCAAAGTGGCAATAAGCAGATGCCCAGGATAAAGCAAAGAGCAGAGATCACATGTAGTTCCCCATAATATTTTCTCATCCTTTGTTCTTAGTTAATAAACTCCCTGAGTCAAATTAAGCCGTAAAACTGCCGTAGCTAATTCAAGTAATTGACTTTATCTGAATAGGTATATGACTTTATCTGATCAGATAGATATCAACTCAGTTATATTTTTAAAAGCAATCAATATGTGTGGCTGATCAGTACTTTTGTTTAGCCCAGTGTTTAACTTATGTGTGCATGGTCTTCACAAGGAGCAGGGTACTTGGTGGAGGGGGATTTGCCTTGTTGCAGGTGTCTTTGGTGGAGAAGGAATTCTGTCTGGTGTCACTGCCATTCTGAAAGTGTCTGTATAGGGACCTTTGATACACTTTAAAATTGGTAGAACTAGTTTCTTCAGAATATTTATAAAAACACTCTAACTAGCAATTGGTTATCAGCTCTGTGTTGATTACTTCTTATTGGGCTGTGAGTAGGCAATAGCAGGGCCCCCAGAAGAAGTAAAAGGAAGCTTGGCTTTGGAGAGAAAGAGAAGAATGAAAATATTACTGGAAATCATATTATGAGGATGAAGTACTTGGGGCAAGAGAGCCTCTACAGGGCAAGTAAACAAATAAGGTGATCTGGCACATCCTTTGGCTGCTCTTGGATTTCTTGCCTGTTACACCCTTTAGTAAAATTGACAGTAGTTCTTCGCCAAACGATTTAAACATTTAATAGTTTCTTCTGCTTTACCGCAGTGTAATGTGGGTTTTCTTAATGCTGTGGTACCAATAACTTCAGAATTAAACTTGCTTTCCATGTTGATGTGGCAGATAAACAGGTAAATTCCTTCTTAGAAAAAAAGCCTTCAAAACATTGGTCACTTTTGCTATGTGTCTTCCCAGCACTTAGTGTGGAAGTCTGATTTCTAAGCATGTGGTTTATACTTCAAGTATATTTTCATATTTTCTACTTTTGCTTCAGTTTTGTGATTTCTCTGGAGTTATCTGACTTATTTTTCAGGCTGGATCTTCTTGCCTGCTGCAAGAGAGGTATGCCAGCAGTGTTGTGGCTGGTGTGTGGTAGCAGGACAGAACACAGCCATGTACACTCTGAGTTTATCTGCTATTTATATTGGATTTGGGTCACAGACATTTCCAAAGACAGTCTCTGAAGCTGGGTTCTTAGTTTCATACCTGAAGTTCAATCTAGGCTACATCATTAATTCCCTGCATAGAGGAGTAATGTTCGTTGTTGTTACTACTTGTTCTTTGGAAACTGAGTAGGACTTTGGATAGATCCACAAATTAACAAATTTGGAGAGAATTGTGAGCCGGGTTATAATTTGGTTAGGCTGGGGCTGGACATGCCTTTGTGCCCACTGGCAGAGCAGAGGGTGAACAAGGACACTGGTGATTTTGGTGCTTATATGGTGAGCTTTGTGTGCCTGGGTTCCAATGATGGCCACTTCTGTGTCCAGAAAGTAATGGGATTATAGGGAAGGGAGACGGCGTGGGGGATGTCTTCTTTGAGGGTTAGGCATAATTCATTTTGACAGAATTTGCTTTTCACAGTCTATTCCCTGCTGTTGCACAGATTGCAAGGAGATGTGTTTGTGGTCTTTGATTTTTCCTCTGTTCTTTTTGTGGCATTAAACAGTTTAAACTAGTCTTCTGCCTTTTGTACAATAGAATTTGTTACAGGATGTTGGCGAAAACTGCATGGGTTTCAACATGTGTAATACTGCAATAGATGTTGTGTGGTCTCCTCTGCCTAAATCTCTGTGATGCAGGTTTTTGCATTTGTGGGAGGCTTGTATTTATAACCCAGCTGGTCCCTTCTGGCCTTCAGATGGAAAAAAAATGGAATAACTTTGCATGTCTTGAAAGCGTTAGGCAGAAATGTATATTCTCTCAGAAGCAGTAGTGAGGTGTGTATTTTTGGTGTCACCTGAGCACTAAATCATTCCCATGTGAGGAGAAGGGAACACTGGCTATCTCAGTGCAGTGCCACAGACCACATTCTAGTCCTTTGCCACTGGTGCTGGTGTTTCTTCAGACGCTGCTTTGCTGGTTTTGCTATTTCTCAGCTGTGCCTCTTGAATCATGAGGCAGGGTGAGTGCACAGCATGTGAGCTTAAGGAGTAAATTAGCATGTACTGAGCAACCTGGTTCTTAGCCAGGGACTGCTACTGCTATTACAGTTGGTACAAGGCTAACTCAGCTGTATGTGCTGTTGTGCTTTGGTGTCAGGCATGTCCATACCCATATATATGAATGTCCAGAAGTCTAATTAAACTCTCAAAATGCTGAGTATTTCTCTTCCAAAGGGTAACTGCCTACTCAGGAGCATCCTGCTTAGTGTATAAGCTTCACACACAAGTTGTTAAACTTCAGAGAGGAAGGATAGGTTGACCCATTTTTCCTTGATTGTAACTAGTAACTGCAAGCTAGTATTAGCATTAACCAAAAGTCCTGAAAAAACAAATTCTACCATAGCTCACCCTGAAATCATTAGAACATTGTTAACTTGCTGTTAACCTAGGGACAGACTGCATCCTTAAACTGTAGTAAAGTCTGTTTGCCCCAGGTCAAAGAAACATATGACTGATAAGACTGTGCAGCCCATCCTTCTGCTCTGAGACAGGAATCAGGGTCATATCACTTTGGATACTTTTGCATTATTGCTTTCCTGGCTACTCAATGATTTCTGACTTCAAAATCTGTGGACTAGCTGCTTATTGAATGAGAAGTAATTGTATAAGCTAAAGAGGAGAGAACATCTGCTAGGCTGGTCCAGCATCCATGAGTGCAATTAAAGCATTCACACTTACTGTTTAATGTTGTGTATTTATCTTTCACTTTGCAACTAAATGATCAGTTATGGTGAAGTGAATTTTAAAAAGTATGGGTTAAAACAAGATAAAAATAATTTAAATGTTCTGAAGGTCAGAATACATAAGCTATACTTCTAAAGAAAATACTGTGATATTATGCGTCTTCTACTATTATTTCCACATTTTTGTGCTATCTACTGGACTAAAATGAGGTTCAGCAAAGGGTGACCAATACCCCAAGAATATTGTAGTGAGTATTAATTAATACTTTGCAATTTAGATTAGAGACAATATGAGGTAGATTGGGAAAAAAATGTACTACGAGTGGGGCCGCTTTGTCTGCTGTGGCTCACAGCGCTATTAATCAGGCACACTCCTCCAAGGCACGTATTATGTGAATCTGCAAGGTTCCTGACTCTGCACTTACCAATTTTGCAAACTTATTGTTTTCATTAGCACTAGCTTTTTGTACTCAGTATTCTGCCATGAATTAAGCATGCAAGAAAGGAAAGAACAGAATGACCTTTTGTTTTTCGCTGTTGGCTGTTACCTGTTTGTTGCAGCAAATTCCCACTCTAGATCTGTAGAGTCCAGGCAAACTTCTCTGTCACAGTTCCTGTAGGAACAACTATAAAAATCTCAGCCTGGGAGGGACCTCAGAAGGTCTCTAGTCCAACCCCCTGCTGGTTAACACCAGATTCACATGAGATTGCTTGGGGTGTTTTTTCCAGTTGGTCTTGAAAACCTCCAAGGATAGAGACTGCAAAACCTCCCTGCACCCCTTAGTGCTTAGTTACCCTTGTGAATTTGGGGTTTGTTGTTTTCTTTATTGGCTTATTTCTTCAGCCACTTTGTTTCTGGTTTTGTTGCTGTGCATCTCAGCAAAGAGCCTGGCTCCATCTCCTTGCTAACCTTGTAGATACTGGCAGGTGGCTCAGCCTTTTCTCACAGAGCATGTGTGTCAACTCCCTGCCCATCTTTTTTGTCCCATGCCTAGACTTGGAGAAGCTGATCGGTGTTCTTCTTATACTGGAGGGCTCAAAACTAGACACACAGATGCAGCCTATAGGTAAGGAGAATAATAGGTGCAGTGCTTGGTGTCTTTTCAGTGTTCAAAATTATTGTAATTGCCTACAGAGCCCTTCTCATGAGAGCTACACAATTCAGCATTTCTTTGTTGTTTTCAGTTTAAATTCTTCTCACCTTTTCATCAGAAATCTGCATTTTGGTGGTTTAATGCTTGTGCGTGGCATTTCTTCTTAGAGAGTTGTCTTTCCCTGGTTTGCAGTATCACAGAGCTGTTGGTCTCGGCTCTGGTTAAGTAAGGGAGCTGTGAAAGTGTTCCTACAAGTCTGCTGTTGTATCACTTCAGTAGGGGGCAACTGAATTCTGGAAATCAATAGCTTTCAAGAAGACTTGAGGGTTGTACTGGAGGAGTTACTGAAAGTAAGCATTCAGTGTTATATTGTGGCTGTGTGGTATGACACAGAAATCCTAGAATTTTTAAACAGGAGTGTACCAGAAACTTTATCACTACTGTAAACAAGCATCAGTTAGTTATCATCTCTAGCTATAGCAATTAAGAGGTTGATGAAAAACTGTTCAGTCAAAAATGAGGCTAAAATTTACCTCAGACATAAAGTCCTTCAGCTCCGTTCCCTGAAAAGAGCATTTAATGCCACACAAAAACCTTGAGGGAAGATTTGTGGTTCTAGATATGAAGTTGCCATAACTTCCCACCATTATAATCAGTGAGAACAAATTTCCATTAAATAAGTTTTTATACTTTTACATAGAATGAAATACTAGATGTAGAAGAGACTAACTGAGCTTTGAAGTGGGTGTTAATCTGCTGCTGCTATAGCTGGCTGGTACTTACAGAACTGTAACTGCATCAGTAACTGTATCAGAACAGTAACTGTAACAGTTCTTGCCATTGTCAGCAAACAGGTCACCGAGAGCCTACTTTTGATGTGACTGTTCACCATTAGGAAATCATAATTTTCATATATATCCATCATGTTTTCATATTATAAATAATTTGAGAAAGTGGGAAAGATAACTGTGTAACAGTAACACTAAACTGCTAATGAGCTGGTCTACATGGTGAATACAGGAAAAGCAGAAAATGAAGTTGCTGATAAGAAACATCTGCCTTTATATAATTTCCATATTTAACTATGTGGCTATTTGCATGTCTGTTCTTCATATATACAGATGTGTATGTTCTGTATGCATACAGAAAAGCATCAGGCAGTGAGTCATCGATTTTCACTTCTAAATGCTTTTGATCCTTTCAGATTGTTTTCCTCAGGTTGTTGAATTGGCAGTTGGTGTTAACACACACAGTGGTAAAATTGACAGGAGTTAGAAAATGCCAGGACCAAGCATACTGGAAAATGGAAAACAACAATGTTCTAAGCATTTGACACAAGGCTCAGCAAGAAACGAACATTAAGCAAGCAAACAGAAGTGAAGAATGCAAAGACTGTGAGCCACTTGATAAAATGCTGGCTGTCCCATAGAAATCATACAGGAAAGTGGAGAGTGTCTGATTAGATCGTGAGTGTGTGTGAAATGAACACTGGTAACAGCAGACATGCTGGGTTATCTGTCATCCTCTCATGCAGAAAGAAGATCACAGATGGATTTGCAGGGCAGGGTTTGTGAAGGGCAGGCAGCACATGCTTCTCAGCTGCAGGGACAGAATGAGGCTTCATGTCTGGGAATATGATGTCCTTGCTCAAAGCAGCCCTATATCACCCCATTGTCCATGAGCTCTGTGTGCAGGGCTTGAAAATGAAAGTGGGCTACAGTTCTCCTCATGCCATGCAGAAACTGCCTGGACTGCCCATGAAGCTGTGGATTGAACCAGTCCCATACTGCTGGTGATAAATCCCTCAGCGACTCAACTGGTTCTGCTTTATTTGAGGTCTGTGGTGTTACTGTATGTTTCTGTTAATTCATCTTTCTAGCTATTTCTTTTACTTACATGTATTAAGTAGTATTGTTTGTAGTGCTAAATCACAAGATCAGACTTCTGTGGACTCTCTAACTGGAGACTTACCAGCCCTTGATAACCACACACTTTAATACATACTGTGTACTAAAATTTGTGGGTTTGGCTGTGAACAGTAGCCTGATTTCCAGGTTTGGTGTGCAACTGTACTTGTGGTGTGAAAGTATCTGTTATGTTTTATTAAAGTGCTTTCAGCATATTTGATATTGAAATGTAGTGAAACCCAAGTAATTGGTAAAGCCTATATGTTAACCACATTGAAGAATTTTTGCTATTTCCACTGGAAGTACTGTATATGTGCTTTACAAAGAAATCTAAACTTAATAAAATGGAAATAGCAAATGTATAGAATTACAGCAGACAAACATTTAGAGCAGTTCCTAAATGTAGAATTTTAGAATAAACTGCACTA
>NDXB01008172.1:4512-14892 GCA_002631895.1 Agapornis roseicollis
TTTTTTTCAAATTAAGTTAGCATCCAGGACTGCTTTCTGAAGAACAAAACCATACATTAAATACTGCCTTATTTTCAGCTTGAACACAGAAATCAAATATCTTTTTCATTCCCTCTCTAAATTGGAAAATGTGGAGAGGAAGATACAAACTTCTTTAAAGTGTAATTATTTTGTGAATATCTTGAGTGAAAATCTTTAATTTTTTTTCAGTTTTTCTTTCAGAAATCTCCTCCTTGGATCTGTAGAGCTATAGTTAAAATGTAACAGCAGTCTGTTAGAAGCTTGTTGAGAGTTACCATTCTGCCCACTAAGGTTCTAAGGAATTGTAAACACTCAGTTACTGAAAATTTTGTAACCAGTGCATGCAGAGTTGAGCTCACCAGCAGTCAATTTGTGCCTCATCGCTGTGCTGTTGTGTCAGAAAGGTAACTGAGAGGCAGGAAAAAAAGGATGCTACAAATGAGTTTTGGAGTTGAATGCAACTTCTAAGCCCCATTGCTTATCAGAATTGGTTGTGAGAGTAGTTAGTTAATAAGAAAGTTATTCAGAGGTAAAAATCACTCATGAAATTCTTGAGGTACTTTGCATTCTGCCTTCAAGTAGAGGGGATAATTTCCTATGGAAAAAAGACCTTTTCCTTCCTGTGGTCTGATTTTGTTTTGAATAAATTCATGATGACATTCCAAAGAAACTCTTGGGCTTTGCAAAAAATTCAGTGTTTGGGCCAAATTAAAACTACTGAATTAACACAGCAAAGAGTCCTGAGTGGTCTCTGTGTTTGTGCACAGAATCTGGAAGTGCAATTGGAAGAGAAAATTGTTTGGAAGAAAAGATGTACAAATCAGAAATGGAAAGATTGGGGAAATGCAATATATTGAAATGTTTATGAAAAGACATTAATGCAAAGTGTTAAGATAATAAAAAAATTTTCAAGGGAGTGCTAGGTGTATGTGGAAAAGACTTTTGGAGTTGCTTAAACAGAAGTGGTTTTAAACTTCACGGCATAAATGCAAATTAGGATTTGAAAAGGAGCTGTCTGAAGACAGAGGTATGAAAGCGGAAAGGGAGGCAGCAATGATACATATGCAGTACATGTGCAGTTATTTTTTTCAGGGGACTTTCACTGTGAAGTTATGAGTTGCTTCCTGTTTTTGAATCTACAAAACACCTGCTTTGAATTTTACATATTTTACACATACAGACACAAAAAGCCAGAGATTCATACCTTTCTTGTGCTCTGCAATTCAATATGCAAGGTGTAACAGAGAAGGTATTTGAAATTTCTTTCTCTTTCTGTTTTCACTGTCTGTTAAACTGCAGCTATGATCACTTGGAAGGTTTTCTGGGGGAGGTTTGTCTAAACATGAGAAAATTCTTTGGACCCTCTTTAATATCTAAAACTGTCAGCCTTTGTAGATACCTACTTCTGTTAGAGGTGCGGATGCTGAATTATTATAAGAAATGTATGAAAGTGGATCTGGTTGTCATCCTTTTCTGTTTTCTTCCAATTTTTCTGATAGAAAAATATGAGTGGAGAATTATGTACTGTTCCTAGTTGTCTAACTCCTCAGTTACATGTTTGAAAAAGAGGAGGTAGCAGGTGTGACTGCAGTGTTATTCATTTGCATTTGCTGTTCATTCATGGTATAAAGTTAGTTTTCAATATCATTTTAGCTTGAAAACTTCAATTTGAAATCCATGATCTCCAGTGTAAAACTGTTTGTAAGTGTGATGGCATCTGAGACAGATTCTGCTGATAGCAGATAAAGATGTAGAAAGCAGGAAACTGTGGTGCAGAGCCATGTTTGCTGGTTTTATTTTACAAAGCCAATTCTATGTAGGATTGGGTGGCGTTATACTGGTAAACTGAATTTGCCACATGTGACAACCTCAAGACTTGTCTGTCCTCACAGGACTTGCCAATATTGCTAGCAGAACTGGGGAGGTAAGTTAATTTTAAAATGAGCAAGAAGTGTAGTGGTAGTTATTTATGAAATTGTGGTGTGTAGCATGGATTTTAGAATAAATGAAACAGGACAGGGGCTTTGCGTAACTACTACCTCAGGTCAGAACAGCAACTTGGATTTCTTGTTATACAAGCAGAATACAATCTTCAGTGCAAACTAGTTGTAGGATGTCAGGGATGTTCATGCTGAATCATAGGTACATGGGAAAGATTGTTATCTGTTGCATGTCATTTAATTTTCTTCTCTGTATATTTGGTTTGCTTTTTTGTTTTCTTTTTTTCAATTTTCATGACCAGCCAGAGGTTGCAGGGAAGTGAGTGAATTGCAGGGTCTTCTTGCTGAGACCGTTGTGCTTGTTACACACCCCACAGACCTCTGCCTATCCCCGTTGGTGCTCTTCTGAAACCTTTCAGAAGATTGGGTCTGTGTACATGCAAGGGCCCTTTACAGCTGTGGTTTGGCTCCTGGGAGTGAAAGAGAATATTCCCCACGTAATGGAAATTCCTGCAGTGCTTTCTGCTTCCCTAGTCCTCTGGCCTCTGACCAGCTCCAGTTGTCCTTCCCTCTTGCTTTGCCAATTTGCTCTTTGATACTGCTGTGCCTGCCTTTGCTTCAGGGCTTGTAGGTTATTATCTCCTTCCCTGCTCTCCTAAGTACTCTGAATGCTGGTAATTAAGTGACATCTGGGTCAGCTTTGCCTAAGTAGCCATTTGTGAAAGTTGTGGCATCCACTGAGGATATATGCAGGCCAGGGAAAGCAGTGTCATTTCTGTCTGTACCTGAAAAGATAACTTGCTTTATGGGTCAGTGAATTATTACAGGGCAGGAATTTGCAATTCAATTACTGAGCTTTTTTTGCTGGAAATCTTGCTAGAATGCTGTCTATGTATTTGTTCTTAGGAAATGTTTTAGACTGTGCTATTCTAGCTGTTACGTTGTCTTGGAAATGAGAGCCAGGAGTACTAGTTTCTTACTGCAAGTTCTGAGTATGGCCATTAAGCTTGTTATCCTTATGGTGAAATAACAAGAGAATAACATTGGTGAAAGAAACTTTCAGATAGCTTCCATCATGTGAAAATGTTGTCTCTTTGAGCTTTTATTTCTATCAACAGTAACTAAGACTTTTGTGGGAAGAAACATAGCATGATTGATGTGTTATTACTGTATTATTGCCACTGTTACTACTTTGACAATGGTGAAAGTAAAACTAGTCAAAGTCTTTCACCCTCTCTCAGCACATCTGCCTCACAAACAAACAAGATGATCTTGTACCAGTCCTGACTTGGCAGTGTTCAATCTTCTAGGGGAATTCAGCACACAGCAGCAGCAGTGCTCTGGTTGTCCTGGATGCCCAAGGTATGATTACAAATAATGTCATGCATCAACCTGTTTGTCTGGCTTCAGAGGAGGTGGGGGAGCTTCCAATGAGGCAGCTGCCCTGGGTGTTTGGCCTGGAAAAGATGTGAGACTCCTTGGTAGCAACAGAAGCTCGTCCCATTCCCTGCTGCAGGGAACTGGTGATACTCCCAGCCAGATGGGCAGGGTGCTGTGCTTGTTGCCGTCAGCAGAATGGATCTTGTATGTCTGTCGTGGGGGCAAGTGTGGTATTAGCTGTCCTGTGGTGATCAATTTGTTGGATATGTTTCGATGCTGACCTTTAAGAGTGGGATTACTTAAGGGGTTGTAGGATGAGAGAGGAAAACAGGGTTGCTGTTTGGGGCTGTCAGCTGTTGAATTTTTTTGTGGGAGCCAGCATGTGAACATTTTATGAATTATGCAAAAGTGAGAGGGTTTTAAATACATGCAGCAGTCATGGAGTGGACACATGGTAATATGAATCTTCAGTGTTAAGGTTTTTATTAGCTTTTAGTGACTAGTACTTTATATTGCAACAAGTTACTGGTAAAAAGTAACCTTCTGAAAAGGTGGTGGCTTAATTGTAATTATTTATTATCCTGAAAATTTAGGAGTTTGAAAACAAAATGCATTGCATGTCATTCTTCAGTGTGCATTGTAATTGCTGATGCTTAAAAAATATTCTTATTTCAATACACATAGTATTTCTTCACTTACAGAATTCAGTGTAGGTAGTATAAATTGATATACTAAGAAGACTCAGTTATTTCCTCTTTTTGCTTGGGTTTGTCTTTTGTATTCTTAAGAAACTCAGAGCATTTTTGTTTAAAATATGATGATGTTTAAATTGTAAACAACCAAAAAACGTTATCTTAAAAAAGAAATTAAATAGTTGGGGTTTTGTCCCTTTCTGAGGCTTCAAGCCACGTGGAGGAGAACATAATCAGAGTTTGAAATGTGCTATCTATAAGTTTTATTTTCAAAGATGTAACTTCTTTGGAGCTTTAATATCATACTGTTTAAAGCAGCTTTAATTTCCTGAGAAATTATTTATATATTATTACTTGGGATTGCGTCTTACACAGGGAAGTCAATCTGGTGTTTGCAATAGCCTCTTACAGTAGTTTCCATCAGGATTTATAGAACTTGCAGGATTAGCTGGTTGAGGGTGACTTTTCAACTTAGTCCTAAAAGGCTGTAAGGCAAAGATAAGGTTTCCTGACCTCATACCTTCTCTTCCCGGAAGAAAATAAGATTATTTTTTTTTTTTTATTCTTAAATCCCCTCTGTCAACTTTCCAAGCTCTGGATGTTTTTGTTTCCCCTTAGCTTGTTTATGTGTGGGTGGGCATGTTAGTAATACATGTATTAATTTTTACACTTATTCTGGCAATTATTTTACTGTTGGAGCAGGCTGCTATGAAAAACTCTTCTCCATAGGTAAAATCTATAGAGGTGTTAAGCAACATTTGTATGCAAATGTATTGCAAACCACACTTCTACAGTTTTGGATTTACAGAGAGTACAGCTGTGTATCTGATTTTTACTTATAGAATCAAAAACCTTGTTAGAATTCTTAAAACACAGTCACAAAAAGCACAAGCTCCTAGAAATTGAAGTAAAGTCCCGTTGCTGTTTCGAAGCTAACATAGAACCATAGAATCACAGGATGATTTGGTTTGGAAGGGACCTTAAAGATTATCTAGTTCCAACACCCTGCCACAGACTGAGACACCTTCTACTAGAGCAGGTTGCCCATCCAACCCAGCCTTGAACCATGCCAGGGATGGGGCAGCCTCCTCTGGGCAACCTGTGCCAGTGCCTCACCAGCCTCACAGTAAAGAATTTCTTTCTAATGTCTAGTCTAAATCTCCTCTCTTTTCATTTAAAGTCATTCCCCTTTGTCCTGTCTCTACATGCCCACGTAAGATGAGAATGCTTGTTGGTATTTCCACCTTTCTTGCAATTTAATTACATCGTTCTGAGATGTACTTCGTCATCTTTAAGAGACATTGTCTGATGTTGATGGTTTAAGTGCTTGTTTGAAAAATGGCATAATAGAAATAGTATTCTGGGTGCATTTGGTATATTTACAGCATTTAATAATTGTAATGTGAAGGGTTCTGCTTGCATTCAAGCTTAGTCTGCCAAGTATTCCATTTGCTCCATTAGAACAATCCAGCCTGTATCCAGACTACATCTACTGGTTGTCTTTCAGTTTTTATTACTTAAATGCTAAGTGACATTAACAATAAGTAATCATGAAGATGAGAGCAGGAGGGGCAGATGATGAAAAAAGAAAGCTATCAGGGATCATAAGACTAGTTGTTCTAACTGCTGCTGTCATGCCTTAATGATATTGATTACTTCTGAATATTCCTGACATGATCTAACACTGTAATTCATTAACAATATGTTGTTTAGTGATCCTGATTTTTTTAATTTGTTTGGGTTTTCTTTGTTGTTTTGGGATTTCACTTCTAAGTACAGAAGTGCTGTTTTTTTTCTGATGTATCATGTGTAGACCACTTAACAGCTTTCATGCTTTTATAAAGTGCCTGTCAGCTGGACTGGCAAACTATTTGCATTATTTACTACTGGAAGAATTGTATGACTAATTAAGTATCTTTGTATTCAGTGGCTGTGAGTGATACAATTCCCTCGTAGAATCTTTTGGGAACTTAAAAGTTTCTTCATTTCCTGCCACCACCTAATTATTTGCTCTGCTAGAATTTCACTGGCACTGTTAGTAAAATTCTAATATGACAGAGTATATTAGAGCAGTTTAGGTTTATGGTCAGCACATGTTCTCTTCAGAACTGGAGAGAGAAGAGCATATGTGAGTTTGTTAATCCTCATTTTTTGGCCCTGTTACAGCCATATGAAATATATTATTGTTTATATATAGACCCTGTAGTCATTCAGTTACCCTTTGAGAAGACTGAGGTTCAAGTAAACTACCGTGGTGTAATAGAACGAGTTGATTACTCAATATGACTGTAGACTCCTTCTTTAGTGATGGGTTCTTAGTGGTGATGGTTGTGATGGGAAGTGGTGAGGGATTAAAGAGAAGAAATAAGTAGTGCATACATTTTTAAACGCAACATTGATACCTCCCACCTAGGGGACAGAAACAAGAGAAACCTGTTATCTTTACAATAGGTGGCAATGACTTCTCTTTTATTTATTTTTTTATTTATTTTTTACTGAGAATATTGAGAGAAATGAATGCAACAGAAGTTATTCAAGACTGTGCAAGATGTTGAGTGTGTCTATGTGCTGCTTCACAATACCTTGATTTCTCCATTCCCACTGCCTGGGGACATACTACACCTTTTGAAAGATAAATTTAGTGCTTGTTCTTCTACAGAACTTATATTTGCGTTCCCAGAGGCTGTCAGCCTTTGTCAAAACCACTGATTAAAAACTCCTTTTCAACAGAAACCTTCTCTAAAACAAGAAGTTCTTTCCTAACTTTGATGATAACCAGCTTAGCTAAAGCCTTGGTTTCCCTTTTAGACATGCGTAGGTGAGTTTAGGTGTTATAATTTATCTCTCAGTGTTTACTTATTAATAGATAGCACAAAGCAAATGAAACTCCTTTTCATCTTTTTGGTTGAAAATTACTCTTTTCCTACTTGGAGCAAGAATACTGTATCATCCAGCTTTCCTTCTGTCACCTGTGTTTATCAGCTTTTGGTTGCATTGAAGGATTTTTTCTTGGTTCCCTTACCCCAAGCTTCCTCCTTATTTTGCTGTCAGGACCCTGGCAACATGTGGGCAGACTGCTTATCTTACTGCACATTGCTGTCATGTTGTCTGCATTATGTAACCATGGCACTTTAGAGTTCATACACTTGTCAGGTGTTGCTTTATCACTGGCCCAGTGAGTGCCTAATATCTGTAGATAGAAGAGGGTAAGATGCAAGTCTTAACATTTTCTTTATCCTTTCCTAATGTCCTGTGTCTCAATTTTATTGTATTATCAAGCACAAATACAAAACTTAACCTATTCTTCTTTTAAAAGCTCCTCTAAGATGCCCTGAGTTATTCGTCTTCTGGGGCTGAATTAGAGAAACATAGATGGAAAAAGGCCTGCAATTCAGAATTACCACATTAACTATCTTGACTAAAAAATGTATAAAATTCACCCACCAGAAAGCTGCATACATATGTCAGTGTAGCTTTCAGCAAGTTTTTTAATTGTTCACTTTTATTTTACAGGAATCTACTTCTAAAATTTAGTTAAATACAATTTATTTCATGGAAAAAAGTACTGCTGTGCATCTACAAAAGGGCATATGCTTGTTTTTTTTCCTCTGCTCTCACACAGATTCTTCATTTTGTGACCTTCAGTCGATTCATAATACTTTGTGGTATGCTTTTATCTGTTTACCTTTCTTTGATTCTGTGGAATCTGTACTTTCAAACTGAGGGCACCTCTCATGAACAGGTGGTCACAAATAATGATGGTTAATTTAAAACCAAACACTCAGTTGCTACTGATGTTTTGTAAATGTAGAGAATGCTAAAGATAAACTGAAGTCCTTGAAGGAGATAGGGTTTGTGAGACCTTGCTGTGAGTTATTGCCAGTATTTTTCCCTGCAGAAGGAAAGATCATACATGCTTTGACACCCCCTCCCCCCCTTAACTGAACAGTTGAGGGCAGGTTCTTTAAAAACTATTGTACAGAAATAAATTCTATGTACAAGGTAGTTCTCTGAAGCTTATGGAATGACTAGGAGGATACAGCTGCTTACATGCACCAGTTCTTGTGGGACTGAGCACTGTGTTTCATAGTCCTTGATTGTGGTTCTGTGTGGGAAACTTCCCAGTTTCTGTATTGTCAGCCCACATGGTTTTAGTGGGTCATGTGAACTTCTGCAGCCTTTCCGACACTGAATAGTTTGTAGAGAATCTAGTCAAGTGCCTGGTGGACATCAAAGGAAAATTCAGAGTAAGTGGAGGGAGAGGAATGCCTCATTAAACTCTAAAATAGAAGAAGCTTATTTTTTTATTTTATTTTTCTTCATATAACTTCTTTCAGAATATTTTCAGCAATGCAAATGTGTGTGTAAAAGACATGCAGGATGTGTATGTGTGGTACACAGAAATAAAACTAGATCTAAATCCAGAACACACATGTTCAGGCATAAGAAATTACTTTTAAAGGGACTTTTATTTTACAAAATAGAAAGAAAGGAAATGTATTCTCTGGTCTCATTCATTAATTCAGCCTTTTGTACTCCACTAAACAATTGTGTAATGCTGATCTTTTGTATCTGAAACAGAATTCTTCATAAGGAAGTAGAATGTGTGTTGCTGGCCTTTCCAAACCTTGATGACACTTGCAGTGACAGTCTATAATACTGACCCCATTTCATTGTCCGGGATTTTCACATCTTCTTTCTTTCCTTAGTGGGCATTCAGTAGTTAGAAAAGGGTAGTCCTTGTATGTTTTCTTCAAAGTGTGTATCCTGTACTCCCCAGTAGTTTATTTTTATAAGGTTCATGTGTTTCTATTAGAAGCTTCCCTTGTCTTCCCACTCCCCCACCCAGCAGCTTCTGTGGAGGTTTTATTTTCTCATGAAGCTGAAACTGGGCATACAAGTTACAGGGTTCAAGAGCTCCTTCAGGGCTTCCTTGCTTATGCGCAGAGTTACTTGTAATGTGTTGGTAACCTGTCTCTCCAGTTTCTGTATCATGTCCTGCTGTCAAATTGCAGCTCCATGACACTAAGCACTTCAAAGAACAAGGGAAATATTTATCATAGATGTGTTAGACAGTAGTTTTGATTTGAAGACTGGTTATATTAGTGGCAGCTTTCTTGGTCATACCTTTGAGCCTATCTGAGCTAAAATAAGGTACTTAACTCCTACTATTGAAGAATGTCTGTGAAGGGACAGACAGGAAGATGGGGTTTGATTTTTAACCATCAACACCCCCAGCATTTGCTAATGAGTGCTAACAAATGTATTTGTTTCCTACTGATGTTGTGTTTCATAAAGTGAAAACAAGAGTTACAGGGAGAGGCTGAATTACTGTATCTTGCTAGATTGTGTTGTTGGAAAAATTGACTAGCCTCCCAGACTCAGTATCCCCTCATCAGATCTGGCATCAAGCAGCAAAATTAAAGGTAAATACATGCTATGGGCAATTATTTTTAGTTAAGCCCAAATAATACTGGCTGGTTAGACTGCTTGAGAGAGAAGGGAAGTTTACATCATTGAAGCATGTTACATAGTAGAAGGAGACCTGAATTTGAAACAGCATTATTACTACTCTGTTGCCATTATACTGATACCATCATTTTATTGAACTTCACCTCAAAGTAGTAAGTTTTTGCATTCCTGCTACTCTCAGGGAAATGCACATAACAGGGCTTGTGAAAATATGTCACACATAATGATTCAGTGAAAATATTGTGATTAATTGCAAGTGCAGTGTAGTAGTAATTGTGCAGTAATGATCATTCAGTGCCACCAACAGAGCTCCTTAATTTTTTAGTTGCTTACAGTGGCCTCTTAAAATACTTTTTCTTTTTTTCTAAATGTCTGTGCCTTTTAGTGAGGATACACTGGAGTGTATATATTATCTGCTGCAAAAATACATAGCATAAGATAATGCAAAACCAAATTGTTCTTTGCAAACATTATGGATGAGCAGCCTCACTTGTGATAGGAACTTGCATCTCTTTTGCTTGCTCTGTACCATTGTTCTCTCATGGTTGTAAGAGTGTTAGTATAATACACTGCCAGATTGCATCTGCTGTGAAGCAGCTGTACAAGTGAAGCTTTGCTTCAGGGTCATATGTAAAACCCTGTACAGCAAGCAAATGGACTGTACCAGTAAAAGCTCACTCAAACCAGGTTAACTAGTTTAATTCAGTGGTAGGGGCTTAATTTACAAATCACACTATGATGGCAAATGTCTGTAGGAAGGTACTTTTTAGAGGATTCCACTTTGTTTCTTGTTTTTGTTTGTTTGGTTTTTTTTTTTTTTAATATATAGCACATTTTTGCAATGTTGCCTTTTTTTTTGTTTTTTTTTTTTTTTT
>NDXB01008175.1:1897-14913 GCA_002631895.1 Agapornis roseicollis
CCCAGTTACATCCTGGGCATGACGTGCTATGGTATGGAATACCTCTTTGGTCAGTTTGGTCCTGTCAGTACAGTCCTGTCCCTCCTTCCTCCCGGCTTCCCTCCTCCCTGGCAGAGCATGAGGCTCACAAAGTCCTTGGTCAGGGCAAACATCGCTCAGCAACAACCAAAAACATCGGCCTTATCAGCCTTGTTCCCGAGCTAAGTCAAAACACAGCTACTAAAGAGGAGAAAAACTGACTGCAACTGCTGAACCCAGGACACCAAGGCAGATGAAGAGTCAAACCCAGTGTGCTATGTGTTGCATGCAGGTATAAAACATACTCTGATTTCCCAACTGCAGTTTCCTAAGGTATTTATCAAATTGACTCAACAGAATAGCCTTATACAGGATTCCCACCAGAAATACACAGGCAGGACTTGTATGTTCCCTTTCCCATGTGATGCTGTTTGCTAGTCATTAACTTGTGTCCTGGGAATAACACAGAAGCAGGCAGAGACAATAATTGCCTCTATTATCCCTTCCCACAGCTTGATACCAGAAACAGTTGTGCTGCTATTAGCAAATGCTGTCTCAGGCCTGCAGAGATGATCCTTCATCCTAATGAGATATTGCCACTCGAGCATCTGCATGGACCACTGCAAAGACTGAGACCTCCAACCCTAGAGATGCAGACATACATAAACAGTGCAACAGTTTAAAGTCAGTACAATGGTGGTGTAAAAAGACACTGATTTAATGAGTTGGTTAAAATAACTCTTCTGAGATCACCTGAACTAAACCTAAATACAAAAACGCTGTTCAGAGAACAGGAAAAAATTATGATACATTCAGGAAAGCCCCTAGTTCCTCCCATCTCCTATGTAAAACCAAGTCATACCACGCAATACCGGAAATCTGACGCATGGATGAGAAATAGAAAGTTTCTGTATGACCATCATAGAATCACAGAATGATTTGGGTTGGAAGGGACCTTAAAGCTCATCCAGTTCCAAGCCCCTGCCACGAGCACAGACACCTTCCACAAGACCAGGCTGCTCCAAGCTCCGTCCAACCTGGCCTTGAACACTGCCAGGGATGGAGCATTCACAAATTCCTTGGGCACCCTGTGCCAGCGCCTCAGCACCCTAACAGGGAAGAGCTTCCTCCTTCTATCTAACCTGAACTTCCCCTGTTTCAGTTTGAACCCATTACCCCTTGTCCTGTCACTGCAGTCCCTAATGAAGAGCCCCTCCCCAGCATCCCTAAAGTCCCCCTTCAGATACTGCAAGGCTGCTATGAGGTCTCCACGCAGCCTTCTCTTCCCCAGCCTGAACAGCCCCAACTTTCTCAGCCTGTCTNGATACTGAAACTATGAGGTCTCCACGCAGCCTTCTCTTCCCCAGCCTGAACAGCCCCAACTTTCTCAGCCTGTCTTCATATGGGAGATGCTCCAGTCCCATGACCATCTCCATGGCCCTCCTCTGGACTTGATCCAACAGCTCCATGTCCTTCTTATACTGAGGACACCAGAACTACACACAGTGCTCCAAGTGGGGTCTCATGCAAGCAGAGTAGAGGGGTCTTCCACTTCTGAAGTATAAGTGCAGTAGTGATCCTTAAAATATCAAACGAGGCTGAATTTAGCTGCTGCAATCTATTTCTTGAGTTTGACTTTAAAAGGTGGTTTCTGCTTAGAAGTCAGGTGAGCAAGGGTCACTTTTGGAAAAGGAGCACCTCCAAGAGACAGGGGAGCCATGCAGCATGTATTCCTTTCTGAACCCAAAACCTCCTTCCCATAAAGAATATTTGTTAGCTAAGCCTTTGGCTAGTCTTCCCCTTTTAACCCTTCCTCTGTTTCCAACAGCCTTTCAGCAATGAGCTAACCCAACAAACACACACAAGCCTGCTCACAAAAACCACTTACTGGACAGATAACACCTCAGGATGAGACAGTGACCAGCCCAGATTTATTTCCACCTGGCTCTTTGTCCCTAACATGTAACTTGTATGTCAGGCTCTCTACAGTCACCCCTTAGGCTTATTTTTGGTGTGTATAAATTTTTAAGAGACTGTTACCTCCAGCATTGTACATCACTCCTCAATCCAAAACCACATTAAGAACTCGCCACTGGACGGTGTCTCAAGTTGCTATCAATGCGTTCTGGTTAAAACTGAAGTGGCTAGATTTAATCTTCACGTTGTACCTGTCCGAAGCCACCTTGGAGGCACCGCGGTACTTTTTTGGCTTTGCCCGTTGATTTTCAGTGAGTTCACAGTGGTTTTAAAAAGCCAGCATGCTGAAACGTAGAAATACAGCTCGGTAGCTCTGGGACAGAGTAGCAAACGGGGATTAAATCCCAACACGCAATTCAGCGGTCTTGGGTGAAGCTCTGAATTCTCAGCTTCTTAGTACTTGAAATACCCAGCAGAGGGCAGGTTCTGCCCTTCCAAACGGCAGCCAAACTCTACCGGGGCCTGTCTGCTAAGGTTCATGTAGAAAACACCCTCCCAAGCAGAGCAGCAAATGAACACCTCAGTAAACACTGGGAAGCAGAGCTAGCCATTTAAAAATGTCTTGTCACAGCCCAATAGCCATCTGGAGCTGCCTTCTAGCTGACAATACTCATCTTAGATCCATTTCCATATGCCTGTACGTCAAACTGAGCAAAAGCTACAAATGCAAGTATATTAGGTCCAATATATGAATTACACATTTGAATATAATTCCAAACCAATGCACCAAACATCTGCTTTAGCAAGAATACTGGGGAGGGGAGAGCATGGAGGATATAGGCACTTCCCTGCCCTGGAACTTGAAGGGATCACCTTTGACATGTACCATCCCAGTTAAAGCATTTTTCTTAGGTAACCAACATGTTTTATAAAACAACCTCCAGAGGATGCGTATGTGGGGAAGGCAAAGAGAATCAATACTTAAAGGGTATACATCTCCCCTCACAGCCACTTTTGGAGTCCACCTAAAGAGGCTTTCACTTATTTCATATTATAAGGCAATATTGCTATGACATAAAGAAAGCAAATACACCAACAGAGCAACCTAGAACCATAGAATCACAGAATGGTTAGGGCTGGAAAGGACCTTAGGATCATCTAGTTCCAACCCCCAAAATTCATGCAACTTATTCAAGTTACCAGTCCTGTACCTCTGACACACACTGCTCACTAGGCTTTGCCTGCATTAGCCCATTTGGGCAAGTAGAAAGTGCTACTGAACAGTGCTCCTGGGAAGAAGGATTGTACAGAAGATACAAACTCACTGGATCAAAACTGCCACTCTAGACAGCTCTTTTTTGGGTGCATGGGGCATCCTCCCAGAACCAGCATCACCCAAGCAAGTCCTTGAGTTAATATTTCTTCAGTCATTTCCAACACAATCATCTCACATTTAGTGTGACAAAAGAAGGTTTGTAAAAACACTCAAGTAGTCACATACAAATCCCCTAAAGAAATAATATCCATGAGAGGAAAGAAAAGGTGCTAAGGATCTGCAAAGGACTGACACTCAACTACTACCAGGGCTGGGGGAGGAAGCGGTAGCACGTTCTCCAGCAGCCAAGTCAGGAGCATTTGGCCTCCTGCTTCCAGCAGCCTCGGGAAGTCTGCCGAGACAGTTGCAATAATTCTATCGAGCAACCCAAAATCTTCATTTCAATAGCAAGGCTACAATGATGTTGCGGTGGGATACCCTCTGCGATACGCTGCCTTGGAAGAAGAAAGTGCTGAGTCAGCCTTCCTGGGCAATTTCAGCCTGAATCAGCAAATTTCGGGGCAAGAAACAGCTCTAACCCGAGATGATGCCTTATAGCTATGACTTTACTGCCGGCTTTTTTATTCCCCTCTCCATGAAATAGCCTAAATGACTATGGATTGTGTTCTAGCACCTACAGGAGTGGTGAGGTAGGGGAAAAAAAGGCAAGCTTTCCTTCCCTTAGGAGACCGAATGACAAGCTATGATACTTCTAAACTAGAACTACCCTTCAAATGTGAACGGCTCATCAAGAAGGTCTGTAAATTTATAAGATCCCTACAGTATTAAATAATTCAGGAAGCACTGTCACACTTCCCCTAAAAAAGGAAGATAAAAACCAATATGCAGTGAATATAGCTGTTTGTTGCAGCTGTGCCTCATATCCACAAGAGATTTCTCAGGGGTTTCATGGCAAATGAGCAAGCTGAGGATTCTGCCAAAGGTTGTATTTATCACTTTGGGGTGGGTGCAGAGAGACCCATCTCTCGATTACCTCATCATTACTCATGAATCCCAGCAAATGCTACACGTCAATAAAAGCCATCAGCACGACACGGCGCCTAAAGCAGCATGCAAGTAGTAAACATCAGATGCGTTTCCCCTCACTGCTTTCCTATTAATTTTATAAAGGGACGCACCAAATAACATCTTAATTAATTTTCAGGGGCTCAAGTATGAATAAAAAGATTAAGAATGCCAACCTATCGATAGCTATAAAGTGTGAATTCTCCCTGTCATGAGCTCTTCTCACATATTCCATCCATCTGTTTTCTTTCTGTAATTGCCATTGGAAAGTGCCCTTTTGTCCTGCCCTCAGGCAGAAGAAAACCCAAGGCAGAGAAACCTGGTGGGCATGGATCTATGTGTTCCTACCATCTGTACCTCATCTTCTCCTACCAGCAGCCCCCTTGCTCTGCTTTATCTCCCCACTCCCCTTTAGTGGCTTCATTAATAATACACAAGCTGTAAGAGACAAAGAAAACAGTCCAGTGACACTCCATTAGGGCTGGTGAGATTTTTTTTTTCCAGGAAAACAAAACAAAACCAAACAAAAAGCAAACCCCAAACCCAAATAACACAAAGCTTATGAATCTGGTACACAGCAAACAGGAAATATTTAGAATTAGGAGTAGACACAAGCCATTGATCAGCACTATGGATTAGGAGAAGAGAGATGAGCAACCAGATCCGAAACAGAGACATGCTCAAGAGTGCAGCCTGTCACAGCTGCCAGGATAAATGTCCAGGGTATACTTTATATTTGAAGCAAATTACTCCAATCTAATGTACTCCTTCGAACGCCTCCGTGCTCGGAAGTTGACAGATTCTCAAGGAGCAGATTGCTTTGTGGTTGTTAGTGTGACAGCAAGTCTGGTATATTACTATTTATAAGCAATTGGAACACTAATTACTGGGTTTACTGCTTTGTTAAGTTCTGGGCAGCACGGGATAAAGGAATGAGAACAAGCTTTGGAGAGGGAAGCAGCAGTTTTCATTACTTAACTAAGGCTGGCTAGGAGGCTCTCACAAACCACCAGAGATGACAGAGCGGGGTAAAGGAAAACGGGACACCTCCGCTGCAACTAGGGAACTACAGACAACACAAACGTTTAGGTTTTAATTACATGGGTTTGGAAGATTGCTACAGGCTATGACCTGCAGCTCCCATTAGATCTGCTAAGTAGACTTGGACTCAACTATTACATGCATGAGAGACCATCAAGAAAACCTGGAAGAATTGGTTTTGCTTCAGCAGATGGCATGTTTCCCTCAGAGCAGTGACCAAATGACTACATATGGTGTTCATATGCACTGCATCCTCGAGCTGAACATCTTTAAGACACAGATTACGAAGAGCTATAAGGAAGCTTTTACAGCAGTACATTCTCACAGCCATACCCTTCAGGAGGAAGGGCTCCTCCAACCTCTACAGCAGGCAGATCTTTCAGCTCTTGCAGATACAGCTAATTTGGTCAAGAAGCAGCTTTCCAGAGGAAACGGCTCGCTGAATTCATTGCAGAAGAGCAGTGTTGCATCAAAATGACAGACAACCAAATAATATACTCGGCTTGATTTTATTTGATAAAGCCAAAACCAGTCCCTAGCACATAGGAATGCAATATCCTCTCAAATGCCTCTTTATTGATGGCATGGATGGAGACAGATATTCTACTACCTCAGTCTTTCAAGTGATGACACTGCTTTCTGAAGAAGTGGAAGCCAGACAACTGACACAGTCAGCATGGCACTGCAGGGAGACAGTCCTCACAAAACTGCCAGCTTACTCAAGCAGCCAACACTTGCCCTTTAGGATTTTCACAAATTTAGAACAAAAAAGTTCTACTGCAGTAAAACATGCATATGATGGGCAGGAATCTAAACTCTTTGGTAGCAATACCGAGCTCATGTATTACTTTTTCCAGCCAAGCAACTCAAGCCAGACACATCCACCTTTGGTCGCACATCTTTACATAGAATGGTTTGGGTTGCGAGTGACCTTAGAGGTCATCTTATCTAACCCTCTGCCATGCCCAGGGACACCTTCCAGATTGCTTCAAGCCCTGTGTACTTCTCTACACATCCAAAACCCCAAACCCCTGCCCTGCAGTGGGACCCGCATCTTCCTGACTGCATCATTCCTGGTAAACCATATTCTGAGTTCGCCACTGTCTCAGGCATTTTACTAGCCAGGCTCTGGATCCTCAATCTCCCTGCAACAATACCCGTAGTGGCTTGTCCTGAAGGGCCTGAGGAACCAAGCAAAACCCTCCCTGGGTGGGGGTTAAATAAGTTAATCCTCTTCTGTTGGCAGAGCGTCAGGCCAAGAGAAGGATTTTGATGGTAAGTATTCAGGTCATTGAATATGTATTTCTCCAAAGATGCCCAGCACTTTTAATTAAGTCTGCCTTCAGCAGTTTCCAGGTCACCTGAAAAATTAACACTACCAGCATCAATTAATCTAGCAGCATCAAACTGCCTGGTTTTGTTCTTTGCATACAACAGTGCTGTGTGTATTGTTATATTGATGATGACTATCAGAACAGTAAATAACTGACAGAAAACAGCTCCAAAATGACTCAATGATTGTTTCTTTACATTTTTCCACAAGATACATTGGTTTTGCATTAAACTAGCTCAGGAGAAGTAAAATGGAATGGGAATTGCATAGGGAACTCCTTAGCAGGAGATAAGCACATGAGCTAATATTGATTGCATCGGGTTTCCAAAGCCCATTAACATCAAATGAATGCAGCTGACCTTGGGAGCCTGCAGGAGCCACGGGAAGGAGCTGCTCTAAGTGTAAGATTGGGTGAAGTGCTATGTCTCAGCTCAGCAAAATGCCTGGGCAATTCTATTCCTTTTACTTTGTAGCACACCATTAGGTGACAACGCTTTTGGCTTGTGCTCCACAAGACAAAACCAGTAATTCCTTCTAGTTTTACTCACGGGGATTTCTGTTTCCATGACCGAATGCTGCTTCATGCCATACACACATCAGAAGCCATTACCCGTTTAAAGGATGTATTTCAGGGTATTGCCTTTTAATGGTTATATCTTTGTAGCTCCTGAAATTACTGTAAGAGGGGAAATGAAAATAAAGGGAAAAAAACTCCTCTAATCCACGTGCACGTTTGAGTCATTCCACTCTCACCTTTAAATCCACCTCTTTTAAATCCATACGTAAGGATTTGTAACACAAAGAGAAAGAGGTGGCTGCTGCAGCATAGACAATACAGGGAAACGGTGGCTTAGCTCACTTCTGGAAGTTCATTTCACAGCTGAATTCCTCTTTATTATTACATTTTCATTTGGCCATATCTGCAATTGTTTAGGTCCACATAAATTTCGATACTTGATTGCCAGCACAGCTCTCTAACTACTCAGCTGGGCGAGAAAGATCTGTGGCTGTCTGATGCTTCAGCCCAGACACATTAATCCTACTCCTCATCAGTTACAAAATGGCTTTAAAAACGTATCAAGCTGTTTTTCATAAGCAGCATGAAGCCAACCTTTTGGTGACTTACTAAGTCTTCCTGTGATTAATAAGTATGTTAATTAGTTGCCTAATCACTTTCTACATCTATCATCATTGTTTCAAAGAACAAGTCATTTACTGCATCCCAGACCCCATCAAGCCCGGTGATTTGATTCCATTACAAAGTCCATTGATATCAGCTTTTCTATGAAAGACTCATTTCTACCCTTTTTCAGGAGAAGAATCCTTTGCAGGGCAAACTCCAGAGGCCTGGTGTCAGCGGAAAAAGCATCCAACCAAGGTAAAACCTAGAAGTCACGTGGAGCTTCAAGATGAGACCAGATCTTTAAAACATTATGAAGTATTACTGGCAGGGGGGCTGGAACTAGATGATCTTTAAGGTCCTTTCCAACCCAAAGCATTCTATGATTCTATTAGAGCAAGAGAAGCATTTCTGTGTAGACGGAAAACATTCCAAGAGTGACCAAAGCCACACTATTTATCTTTTTTATATAAAGGCAGTTTTCATAGAAGAACAACAGGCTGCACAGACATTCCACAGAAGCAGAGCTTCCTCATACAGGCTAACCAGCTGCCTTACACGAGTCAGCCCAAGTGGGAAAGCCTGTGTCACCTAAGACTGTAAACATGTTCCTTAAGATACCAGGTGGTTTGGAGCTCAGATCAATGACAGCATGCAATTACTACAAAATAAAATGACTCACCGAGGAAAATAGCTCCCATGGGCACCACAAAGCACAGGGACATGTTTTCTTCTGGCACATTCTGCATTTTAAGTCCCTATAAATGTTACTATGAACCTGTCATCCTGTTCCTGCACAAGAACAGATGACACTCACCTGCTGAAAGCACCTATGTGAGCAGATTATAGGCATGTTCTTTATGATTTCTTTTAGCCACCAAACTGCTGGTTTAAGAATTCACATTTCTTATTAGAATCACAGAATCATAGACTCACAGCATGTCTGCTTTTTAACTGCACTTACCAATATGAGAAAAGCTGACAGCTCCCCTAAACTTCATAGAATCACAGAACGGTTTGGGTTGGAAGGGACCTTCAAAGCTCATCTAGTCCAACCCCCATGCAATGAGCAGGACATCTTCACGTAGATGAGGTTGCCCAGCTGACATTCTTGGAGATAATATACATACATCAGGTGCTTACGCACCCACGATTCTTAAATGGTACAGGCACATTTCAGTTTGTCCCTCTACTTTCCAGGAAAGCCCATGATCCCCGTCCCGGGTTCAGCAGTAGCAGTCAGTTTTTCTCCTCCTTAGTAGCTGATGCAGTGCTGCGTTTGGACTTTCAGCCTGGAACAGAGCTGATAACACCCATGGTTTTAGTTGTCGCTAAGTAATGTTCTACTCTGACCAAGGACTTTGTGAGTCTCGTGCTCTGCCAGGGAGGAGGGGAGGCCAGGGGGAAGCAGGGACAGGACACCTGCCCCAAACTGGCCAAAGAGGTATTCCATAGCACAGCACGGCATGCCTGGGGGAGTAATGGGGAGTTACCTGGAAGGGCACACACTTCCCAGTCAGGCTCGTTTTCAGTGGGTGGTATCGTACTCTCTCCCCTCGTTATTTCCCTTATCATTGTTATTACTGGTGGTAGCAGCAGTGATTTGTGTTATACCTTAGTTACTGGACTGCTCTTATCTCAACCCGTGGGAGTTACATTCCTTCAATTCTCCTCCCCATCCCTCCAGGAGCAGGGAGGAAGGAGGGGGACAGAGGAAAGAAAGAGGGGGGAGGAGTAGAAACTGGGTTTAAACCACGACAATCCCTCAAAACATGATTCTCTCTTTCTTCTGTGGCTATGAAATCCCTCTTTGCTGCAGGCATGTAAGATGAAATGCTTTGTAGTTTCATATGTCTATGCTATACAAAGGGATGAGCAGTTGCTCAAATAGCCTGAAAAGTTTCATGCTTATCTGCAAATTGAAGAATTCATGACAAGGTACAATGCGATTAATTTAAGTGGAAAGGGTTTTAAAGCCCTTGGCAGGAGCTTCACCGTTTGGTAGAAGCTGACTGAGAATTAGGTGAGCAAACCAAAATATCATAGGCCACAATTTCCCTTTGCTCTGATATTCAGAGCTGAGGATCAGAGCATTGCATCCCTCACTCTATTCGGCTCATCACTGGTGTAGCTAATACCACTGGCACTTGTAAGATTCTCCTGATACAGACTGGAAAGATAAAAAGGACATGGAGCTGTTGGAACAAGTCCAGAGGAGGCCACGAGGATGAGCAGGGACTGGAGCATCTCCCATATGAAGACAGGCTGAGAGAGTTGGGGCTGCTCAGCCTGGGGAAGAGAAGGCTGCGTGGAGTCCTCAGAGCAGCCTTCCAGGATCTGAAGGGGGCCTATAGGGATGCTGGGGAGGGGCTCTTCATTAGGGACTGTAGTGACAGGACAAGGGGTAATGGGTTCAAGCTGAAACAGGAGAGGTTTAGATTGGATCTAAGGAAGAAATTCTTTCCTGTGAGGGTGCTGAGGCACTGGAATGGGTTGGCCAGGGAGGTTGTGAGTGCTCCATCCCTGGCAGTGTTCAAGGCCAGGTTGGACAGAGCCTTGGGTGCCATGGTTTAGTGTGGGGTGTCCCTGCCCATGGCAGGGGGGTTGGAACTGGATGATCTTAAGGTCCTTTCCAACCCGAACTATTCCATGATTCTATGACTTAGAATTCAATCTAAAGGGGGGGGGAGGGGAAAGCAGTCCCACTCCTTAAGTTAAAGCAATTATTAAATCAGTACAGAAGGAGGTTCCCCTTGCTACATGGCAGGCAGCAAGGCCGGGGTTGTAGTGAATTCAGTAGCTGAGTTCTACCAGGGACTCACACTGTCTCCAAAGGGGAAATTTCTCTCACCGGATAATTGGAATCCTTAAGCAGTCCCAGTGAAATAAGTCTGAGCAAAAAAAAACCAACCCTAAATTGATTGTTATGAAAGGAAAATAAATCCTTTTTTTTTTTTGGAAATTATACATGCTTGTTAGTACTTTAATTTTTTTCGTTCACCAACCATAAATAAATCCATTAAAGAGCTAACAGAAGTCCTGTGAAGCAGTTCCTGGTTAGAAAGTAATACTGCAATTATACTGAACTTTCTCACTATGCAGAGTCAAGCTAATCTTATTGTACTCAAGAACACATCAGCTCTTACTGCATTTTATGGCAATACACGTCAACAGTTCAATGATCCAAAGAAGTCTTACAGCCCTATATCAGTACCATTGCCACTGCCACTGGGAATGAGTTAATTGCAAGAACCAATTAAACATTAATCATTGAAGTGGTTTAAATTGAAGTTGTGCATACTGTTCCATTGCTCATTCCAGCATTAACATAGGAAGCTGCTCAAAGCCATTAAAACGCACACAGCAGTGAGGCAAGGAGATTAAAATCAAACTGCACTACTTCTTTTCTACAGATATTACAAAACCTTGCATATAATGAGCTATTCAGTGATTTGAATGGGAATCTGATAAACTGTACAAATTGCATTATCTGCTTGCATATGGATTTGTGCTTTAGGTCTGCTTGCCTTTCACATTGTCTTCCTCATGCCCTCTAACAGGCAGCAGCCACACAGCTCAGTACAGGTGAGCCCATCCCTTTGATTTCTGCCCACCAGCACAGCCAAAACGAATGGCAGCTCAGCTCTCCCTGCCTTTCTTCAACAGAACTTAAATAACCTTCACTGAATGGCCAAGTTTCTCCCACACTCCCTGTTCTGCCTGTGATCGGCTAATGGGGACGCTACAATCCCTGACAAAGAGTCCTTGATAACGCCTTGATAAACCTCAACTGCCACACTGGAAATGGGAAAAGGATACTGGCACAGGGTGATGGCCCAGAGAAGCTGTGGCTGCCCCATCCCTGGCAGTGTTCAAGGCCGGGTTGGACGGGGCTTGGAGCACCCTGGTCTAGTGGAAGGTGTCCCTGCCCATGGAAAAGGGTTGGAAATGGATGAGCTTTGAGGTCCCTTCAGCAGAAACCAGCCTGGGATTCTATGATTTTGTAAAATGTAGCCACAACATATTGACAGTATTTGTACCTAGGGGTGTACTAGGCACCTGTATACAGTTATAATGTCTGCAAACCTGTTTTCAGGAAATAGGTTTAACACAGACCAGGTAGGAAGAAGGGCATGTCCCTTTGTGTCCACACAAACCATCCTGCACTTGTTTCAGGTCTTGTCATTGTTCAGCACCTCTTTCAAAAGTACTTTTATTTCAGATTCTTTCAGTAAAATACCTACTTCCAGCCCAGTTTTATTCCACTGAACCCTAATGAGCTAACACACTTTTGTTCAGCTATTGTATTTATACTCAGTCCATTGGATAGCGTATATTATAATGCAATAAGTGTACGTAACTTTCCATCTCCTTTCTATATGCAATGTATGTGACTAGTAGGTTGCACTTCTACTGCCTTCCCTCCAGGGACCTAAAAATGTTTTATAATAAGGAATTTAACTTCAGAGTACTTCTGTGAATGAGATGCAGCACTTGATATTTTCCCCCCATTCCATTTATAATGAAGCTATAGCAGAAAGATTACATCAAAGGTCAGACAGAAGTTCATTGATGTAGCTGAAAGAGTCCTACATGTTCCTCTTGCCTCAAGTGCCAGAAGTATTATGAAGCAATTCTTACTCAGTATGGAGTATAATCAGGTAAATGAACCTGATTCCTAAAGGATTTACGAGCCTTAAACTATTTCAAGCTATACAGACCTTTTGACTGCTGTGATTCCTTTTACTGGAAGCAGTGGCATTTGAATCCAAGCGAAACAACGTACTTCTGCTATTATCACAGAATGTGTACTGGGAAGATGGGCTCCTCTTCTACAGCAAAAGATGTTCCAGCCACGTACCTGGCACCTCTGTGAAACCAAAAGGGACAGCAAACCGAATTTCCAGCAGTATAAGGTACCTATTTCCACTACAACCTGTTTGCTTCAGAGCAGGTTTCAATCCTCCATATTTACAGGTGATGAGAAGCACCTCAGGTCAGCTTACCTTAAGGAATGAAGATAGGTCCAAAAGAAGAGGCTGAAATTTCAGTGCTCTGATACATAGCTACCTAGAACAACTCAAAACAAATCAAAGGAGGTGATCCTGCCCCTCTATTTTGCTCTTGTGAGACTCCACTTGCAGCACTGTGTGAAGTTCAAGCGTCCATATAATTTCAATGACTATTTCCTGAAAATGCAGACCTTCTCATAGACAGGATGATATGCAGGGAAAAAACCAAACCCT